>JBBPLV010001196.1:0-10994 GCA_038089975.1 Boletellus ananiceps | reverse complement strand
ATATAGCTCATTCCAAGCTCTCTCCTGTTGTCCGGTAGGAATGAAGGATTCTTGGAACACCTCTCGGAACTGAGCGAAGGTACTATCCATAACCTTTGGATACCAGGTCTCGGCAAATGCTGCTGCTCGTCCTTTGTTCATTTTATTGAGACAGGTGAGGATCAGGAGCGAGTCAGTGTTGTAAATGTCCTGGTTGATAGTGAAGAAGGCTGTCATGGCCAACATCCATCTTGTTGCGTCAGCGGCATTTCCATCAAAGTCTCCAGGTAAGGTGGCCTGGAGTTCTCCTTTCTTATCGTGTCGAGCCAGGTCTGCCATTGGTACGTCCTCATGTTCCTCCGTAGTGTTGGTGATAAGTACGACCAGAGAAAGGGCTGGGGCAAGAGTAGTAGGTGGAGCTAAAGAGGCATGCTCAAGGACCATTTCCGGAGTTACTGATCATCGTCTTCTACGCTCTCTGAACAGGAGGCTAGGAGGGGGTGGTCTGGGTACGTTTGAAGGACTGGCGATTCGTCTGGTGGGAACTGGAGAGTTGGCCTGGTAGGGGTTCTCGAAGGGTCTGGGCTCGGTAGGGGTGACGCTAGGGGTCAGCTCGTCTTCGAAGAACACTTCCTTGTGTTCTACTCCTTCCTCAGATTCCAGGGAAGATTCGTGCTCTTCCGGGGATCGGTACGATGTGGTGTCTATGAGTTTGCCCTACTGCTGGATAGCAGGGGTGGGAAAGGAGCTAGTTCTTTTGTTACGCAGACTGCATACAATCTCCTAAGGTCGAATACTAGGTCCTATGTTTCCAGTTAGGAAGCACTCGGATAGCATCCACTCAATAGTAGGATGAAGACTAATAGAACTTGTAGGCTCGCTATCCTAAGAGTAGGACTCGTGGATGACCAGAAACTGCACGTAGAATTGCGCAGAACTAGCTGGGGATCGTCTATAGTACATGGCACAGTTTAAATACCTAGGTAGAGCTGTACTTTGCTGATAGTAGTAATACCTGGTATGGTAACAAAGAGATACCTAGTATGGAAAATGGGGGATACACAGCATCAATAAAGAGATGATGCTGTGGGAGGGCTATGTGTCCGCGAGTAGAAGGTGGGGCATACCAAATGTAGTAACTCAAGAGTCCCTATCCAGTAGCGGATACAAAGGGAATACCAGGTAGGTCGTGTCGTCTAAGTAGGAAGGAAAGGTAGTAGGACTGAACAAGGAAGAGTGATACCGCAAACCATAGACTCCATCGGAAGTTGTAACACATGCTTGTAACATCCTAGATGCAAATATCTCGTCAGAGATCAGAGACCATTGCATCAAAGAAAAGAAGAGATCTAGAGATAATGTAGAATCCTACCTTCTTGCTGTGCAAGATTATGGTAGATCCCTTGAATTGATTTGCTACACAAGAATCCTTCTAGTTCCACATGGAATAAGGATTATCAGAACCAACAGAGTCATGGATGATCTCATCACAGTTCTCATGATCCAAATGCCATGGATGTCGATGCCTTGTACCAAGGATCAAAATCCAAGTGCTTCCAGGGTTGCTACAACTGTGGAGGGATTAGTCACTTTGGTAAAGATTGTAAGAAACCGTCTACAAAGTGTAAAGAATGTGGTTGGTCCAGAGGCAATCATAAGCCTTGATGCTCGAAAGCTAGAAAGATTCGAGCCACTGAAGAATCAGGATCAGATTGGAATGAACTGCCTTCATCTATTCAGAAAGATCCTAAGTGAAAAGGAAGAGCTGATTGAATGATCTGGGTGTTTGGTCTGGTAAATCCTCTACCCCTAAGTTATCTGTAGTTTTGATGACATCTAGTTCTTCAACTCCTATTTATCAGTCAATGGAGTCTTTAATTGATCTGAAGCTTGGTCAGGACTACACACCAATGCTTAATTCCATTTCTAGTCTAGGAATCCCAGAACATGCAAGAGTTCACTCTTTGCAACCTTATGATATCTTGTTATCCATCACCATATCTTTGATCCAGCACAGGAATTGAAGCTATCCTTGTAAAGCTCTCCTTGATAGTGGAGCTAACACAGTATTCATTGATTAGACTTTTGCTCACAAAGCCAAGTTATCCTTGACACCATTGGCAAATCCTATTCCAGTGTACAATGTAGATGGTACTTGGAACTCAGCAGGAGAAATTACTCATTGTACAGAGCTAGTTATTGACTACCAGGGACACAGAGAAAGAGTCAAAGCTGAAGTCACAGATCTAGGAAAGAATCAAGTGATACTTGGATTCACTTGGCTAAAGCAGCATAACCCTGACATTGATTGGAACAAAGGCACAATGAAAATGACTTGCTGTTCATGGACTTGTCATGCCTTGAAAAGATTAGATTCTTTTGCAAGACAGATTCAAGCTGAAGAGCAGGATTCTCTTCTACAGTATCAGATCTTTGCAGGACAAGCAGTAGATCAGAAATTGAAGAATCTCATGGATACAAAGAAGACAGCAGAAGAATTGGTACCTAAACCATACCATGACTTCATTTCTGTTTTCAAAGAGAAAGAATCGGAGTGAATGCCAACACGCAAAACTTGGGATCATGCTATTGATCTTGAGGAAAGTTTCACTCCTAAGAAAGGACACTTGTTTCCCCTTTCACCAGATGAACAACAGAAAGTATCATCCTAGCTTGATGATCAATTGCACAAAGGTTATATCCAACCCTCTAAGTTGCCTCAGATATCTCCAGTATTCTTTGTACCAAAGAAAGATGGTCAAAAGTGCATGGTACAGGATTATCACTACTTGAATGAATATACAGTTTGCAACAATTACCCATTGCCTATGATCTCTCAGCTTGTTGACAAGTTGAAAGATGCAAAAATGTTTACAACCCTAGACTTGTGATGGAGATACAATAACATTCATATCAAAGAAGGAAATGAATGGAAAGCTGCTTTCATGACTCACAAATGATCATATGAACTCCTAGTCATGCTCTTTGGCCTTTGCAACTCACCAGCAACATTCCAGACAATGATGAATGAACTCTTTGCTGATATGGAAGATGTTGTTGTTGTCTATATTGATGATGTCATGATCTTCATGAAGACTGATAACATCAATGACCACATCAAGATGGTACATAAGGTGCTACAGCACCTCAGAGAGAACAACTTGTTCGCCAAACCAGGGAAGTGTCACTTTCATGTCAAAGAGGTTGAATATCTTGGTATGATTGTATCATCCCATGGAATTCAAATGGACAAGAAGAAAGTGCAGGCTATACTTGATTGGCCAACACCCAGTACAGTGAAGCATGTATGAAGCTTCCTGGGTCTAGCAAACTTTTATAGAAGATTCATAAAGGATTATGTTCACATAGCTCGTCTTTTGACTGACCTCACAAAGAAGGATATACTATTCAATTGGACAGAATCTCAGCAGATAGTGTTTGATATGCTTAAGCAAAGATTCACCACCACCTCTATCCTGGCATATCCAGATATAGACAAGAAGTTTCAGTTAGAAATAGATGCTTCAGACTTTGCAACTGGAGCTGTGCTCTCAATGCAAATAGAAGATATCTGGCACCCTGTTGTCTTCTCTTCTTGTTCTATGTTGCCAGAGGAATGCAATTACCCTATAGCAGACAAAGAAATGCTTAGTGTTATTCAAAGTCTAGAACAATGGCACCATTACTTTGAAGGAGCTCGCCATCAGTTTGAAATTTGGAATGACCATGCAAACCTTCAATGGTTTATGAAGAGACAAGATTTAAATCATTGCCAAGTGTGATGGGCTCAATATCTATCTTGCTTTAACTTTTCATGGATCCATAAGTCAGGAACTCAGATGGGAAAAGCAGATGCTTTATCTCACAGAGAAGATCATGCAGAAGGAATTGATACAGACAATCAGGGAGTACTCATTATTCCTAACAAACAGATTGGAGCGACATCTGCAGAGCAGAAAGTCACCCTCCTATCCACAGATTCTGATGAACTCAGACAGTGAATTCATTGTGCCACTTGGAAACTACCTGAATCAGAGATTCAGGAGTTACTCCAAAAGGAAAAACTTGTTGAAAGGGATGATCTCCTTTATGACATTGATAATAGACTTTTCATCCCAGATAAGGAAGATCTAAGAATGGAAATCATTTGATTACATCATGATTCTCCCATTCCTAGACACTCTGGACATGAGAAAACCCTTGAACTTATCAGACAAAGTTACACTTGGCCTGGTATGAATAAACTAGTCAAAGACTATGTCGCTAGATGTGACAGATGTGCTCACTTCAAAGGATCAAATCAAGCACCAGTAGGAAAGCTTAAACTCCTAAAAGTACTGAATATGTCCTGGCTGCATATTTCAGCAGACTTCATTGTGGATCTTCCACTTTCCAAAGGCTTTGATTCCATCCTTGTAGTCATTGATCGATTCTCCAAGGAAGTAGAATTTATCCCTTGCCATAAGACAGTCACCACTCTTGATACAGCTAGACTGTATCTGCACAGAGTTTGGGTTAATCATAGATTACCTGACTCTATAGTCACAGACCAAGGACCACAATTCGCTTCACAGGTCATGAAAGAATTGTGCAAGCAGCTGGGTATACAGGTTAAACTCTCCACTGCTTGCCACCCACAGACAGATGGTCAGACAGAAAGAATTAATAGAGATCTCCAACAGTACCTTCACCTATTCACTTCAGAGAAGCAGGACAAATGGGTTGAATGGTTACCCTTGGCTTAGTTCTCTTATAATTCCAAGAAGCAGTCATCAACTCAAAAGTCACCTTTTGAGATCACTAGATCATATGTGCCTCACATGGGCTTCAAACTGCCTTCCCACTCAAAAGCTCCAGCAGCTGATGAGCTGGCTCAGCATATAAAAGACACCATTGATCAGACAAAGCAGAATCTAGTATCTGCTCAACAGTGAATGAAGATTCAGGCTGATAGACATAGATCCAAAGCCCCTGAATACATCATTGGTGATAAAGTATGGTTATCCACAGAGAATCTTTGCCTCACTAGAGCTTCTAAGAAGTTATCTGAGCAATGGTTAGGCCCATACTCCATCACAAAGCTCATTGGGACTAAAGCAGTTGAGCTGCACCTTTCTAAATCAATGTGCATCCATCCTGTGGTTAACATCTCGCATGTTAAGCCATACAAGGAATGTCTTGATGGTCAACCTACCTTCAAACCTGGTCCAGTGCAAGTCACTAAGGACAGGGATGTTGAATATGAAGTCGATTATATTGTTGATTCTTGCTTTGCTGGTCACAGGCTTGAATATCTTGTTCATTGGAAAGGTTATGATGATTTCGAGCACACTTGGGAACCTTTAGCAAATCTGTCTAGTGCTCAGGCTGCCCTTACAGATTTCCATGCCTCACACTCCAATGCTCCATGTTGTCTCCACCTTGCTAATGTTGATTTCTTGGCCATGTTTACTAACTATGGTCAACCCACCGTGAAATTGCCTTCTCCACAGTTGCCTTTTAATCACCTGGAAGTCAATCCTTAGTGAGGGGGTATTGTTACACTCTCATATTTTTTCCCTATTTTTCCCGGTATTCTTACACCCTTTTCCAGCTCAATCCGACCATCCTATGAATTTATACAGATTTTTCCCACTTATTCATTCCACATTCGGACTTAGCTAGCCTAATCACCCCTCATGCATCATAGACCTGATCCAGACTCATCTAGACCACTCCAGAGTCATTCTGACTCATAATGACTCACTCCAGCACATGTTTGACACATGTCCACCCCAGTAACCATGACTGACATAGAGTCATGCTGCCTCCATGCAGGTCTACACAGGTATGCACTGCCATGCACAGCCTCACACTGCCACACATAGCCAAACTGCCAGCTCACCTCAGTCTAAGATCCAGACTACCCAATTTGGGTATGTGACTCATTGCACAGCCACATGATCACCATAGCCACATTTCACATAGTGACCTCATGTTGATCCTCATGGCCCCTGTCCATAGTTACCACTCTTGCATGACTCATCCATTGTCATCCTGTACCCTACACATGTTTCCCTCATGAACATATGACTCCACCTGACTTAGGTAGACACAGGATATCATTAGATCTAGTGTACATGAATGTAAACATTAGAAAGGTATATAAGGGATGCCCCCAGCTCACAGAGGACCCAGTCTTGTCCTCTTGAGTTTGCCCACTCAGCTCTCTCAGACCATAAGATCTCCTTGCTCCTATAGCTGCTTACTCAGCAGGGCTGGTAAGTGGTTGTTTCATGTAGAGTGTGGTGTTGATTGAGAAATAGGCCTTCATGGCCTTGATCTGTTGGATGACATCGTAGCTGCAAATATTCTGATAGTGTTTCTAGCAGATTAAGAAGGATATTTAATGTTGAGAACAGCTTTGATCATAATATTCTAGGCCTCCCTCAAGCTGCTACAAGTGATACTCTTTTAAAGAGGATATAGAAAAAAATGCTTTCTAGAACACTTTTGACCTGTTTCAAATATTCTGAAAGTGTTACCAATAGCTTTACAGAGATGAATAATGTCTGGGAGCACTGCAAAAGTAATATTCCACAGTCATTACAGGTCACTTGTCACATCCTGTGTCACTCTGATCTCCTCCACTCCTCTACCTCTTCCTCCACTCCAATACCCCTATTCTGACTTCTGTATGTATCTCCAACTCCATTTCTGACTCATAGTGTACATCCTATCTTATCTCCACATGTACTATCTCTTATCTCCATTTATCTCTGTCTTCTATGCTCTGTACTCATGGCCAGTATATCCTATCACCAGTTCCAGACATCACCTCCTTACATTAGTTCTGTACCTCATTACTGATCCATAGCACTGACATCACATTAGTGATCTGATGTTGGTCCTTTCCAACTTCCATCTCTGCCTTCTGTCATACATAGCCTTGGACTTTAAAGTATATAAGCTCATACTTACCTCCTGTATTACTCAGTCTCTAGTCTTCTTCTTCTCTTTCCTCTTTAGTCTGCCTCTGTCAGATTCTGTCTCTGACATCTCCATCCTCCTCCATCCAACCCCCAACCTCAGAGGACTGAGAACACACAAGGGTACAGTGTGCCACCCCATATCACTGAGACCAATATCCTCGACACCTCTGACATCTCCATCCTTCCAGACCCCTCTGGTCCATCTCACCCCTCCCATCCACACCTCTGACTGACTGAAGTGGAGCAGAGAAGAACAGGCTCTAACATCACTATACACAATACCCTTTTTAGGAAAAGCATATGGATTACATTCTTTCTATGGATGTGGAAATATTCTGAGAGTGTCACCAATGACTTTGCAAGGATGAATAAGGTGTGGAAGCACTGGAAAAGTAATATCCCATAGTCATTGCAGGTCACTACACATAGTACCCTCCTTAGAAGGAGCATATGGATCACATTCTTTCTATATATGTACAAATATTCTGAGAGTGTTACTGATGGATTTGCAATGCTAAATAAGGTCTGGGAGCACTGCAAAAGTAATATCCTACAGCCATTACAGGTTACTATTCCCAATATCCTCCTTAAGAGCATATTGTTAGAGCGCGTTCTTCTCCGCTCCGCTCCGGTCAGTCGGAGGTGCGGATGGAAGGTCGAGAGGGACGAGAGGAGTCCGGAAGGAGTCCGGAAGGTCGGAGATGTCGAGGACGTTGGTCTCAGCGATGCGGGGTGGCACGCTGTACCCTTGCGCGCTCTCAGTCCTCTGAGGTCGGAGGTCGGACGGAGAAGGATGGAGATGTCGGAGACGGAATCCGACGGAGGAAGACTGAGGAGAGAAATGAAGAAGATGGCTAGGATCGATATTCAGACTGGAGTGTACAAGAGGTAAGTACAGAGTATATATACGGAGTCCGAAGCTGATTAGTAACGGAGGCTGTAACGGGATGAGTAAGTCAGAGACGGAAGGGGAACTACTCCAGAGTGGTGCTTCCGGGTAGGAGAATGCCGGTGCTGCGTACACAGCCGCGGGCGAAGTCTAAGAGCGGAACTAATCCTAACAGAGATACAAGAATGTATATACGGAGATAAGATAAGATCGGAGGTAGGAGAAACAGAGTCTGGAGGTACATACAGAGTCGGAACAGAGATAGGAACGGAGATAGGGGCGGAAGAACGGAGATAGGGGCCGGAGCTGACACGGGTCGTGACAAGGAGACTCCTTATCCCTTACTCATCTTGTTGAGTGTTGTCATGACTTTGTGGTTGTCTGTGGAATACAGAGTGGTGTTGATTGTAAAGTAAGTGTTCATAGCTTTGATCCATCTAATGGCATCTGCAGGTTCACCAGAGAAATCAGTGGGGAGGACTGCCTTGAGTTCAGACATGACAGTAACTGTGAATGCAAGTGCTTGGGGGAGAACTGTGGGAGGAGAAATGGCTGGGAGTATTAGTACTTGGGGAGTTCAGGTAATGGTCTGGGGAAGGGGTGATGGGGATGTAACTGGGCCTGGGGCACTTTGGGAGGCAAAAATTTGACAATGGTGATACTGTGGGGTGGGAGGCTGGGGAACAACTGAGATTTGAGGAGTATTAGGTGCAGTGGCTGGGTTTTCCTTGTCAGAGGACTCTGGGACTCAGATATGATGAGATATGGTGGCTAGGGTGTTGTCCTACTCCTAGATAGGAGGGACAAGGAAGATTCTTGATCTTTTGTTACACAGAGCATTCCTTGAGTGATTAGACCAGGACTTATCCTACAGGCAGGACACTCATGAAGAGGTATGACTCAGCCCAAGGAGACGAGGGCTATACAGTCAAAGACCAGACTAGAGTTGCTAGAGACTTAGATGGAGAATTCAGAATGGGAAGGACTCAAGAATATGCTAGATTGTGCAGATTGAGAATGAGGTACAGAATACAAGGCAGCTGGTATAAGTAGAGAGGGACATGTAAGCATAGAACCTCACAGAAAGTGATGGAAATAGGGTACACTAAACAATGATGATAGATGTTGCTGTAGAGAAGGCTGTCTATGAAAAGATTGAGAAAAGAAACTAAGGAGGAAAGACATGTACATAGGGGTTGCTTGCGATGACAAGAATATGAACATAGTTGTAGAAGAACATCCAAAAAATGGGAGAACAGGAAGGATAAAGACACAAGAGGATGAACATATGAGAATGAAGGAAAAGAATTGCAACACCAGCAAAGAATTGTGACTTGTCAGTTGGTCATACATCAGCATTGAAGCACACCTCCTAGCCTGTTCAATGACCAACTGGCCAAGATGAAGGTGAAAGTACTCAGTCCACATGATAAACCTACATGGGTAACCTGGGAGATGAAGAAGATTACTAGAGAAATGTGGACAAAATTAGTGTCTCATGAGACCAGCACTCCATCCAAGAAAGAACAGCCTTTCAATCTCAATACTCCTGAAGGCCCTGTATACATCTCATAGGCTGATGATGGCTTTTCCCAGAAAACATTATGGAATTTGATACAGCTGGGGACAACTTTGAGACTATATCCAAACTGTGACTGTCAACAAAGGTGCAATATTTCCATCTCAACCTGTTACAATTTCTTTCCTTCATCCATGACTTCTCCTTCTTTCTTGTCTTCATCCTACTCATTCCTGCATCCCCAGTCTATTTCTTTACCATTACCTTCATGTTCTTCTTATCATGAATGATCTCAAGGCATCTATTGTTCCCCTTTAGATATTCCTTGTCATTGTCATGACCCGTGTCAGCTCCGGTCTCCATCTCCGTTCCTCCATTCCTATCTCCGTTCCTATCTCTGTTCCGACTCTGTATGTACCTCCGGACTCCGTTTCTCCCATCTCCGATCTTATCTTATCTCTGTATATACATTCTTGTATCTCTGTTAGGATTAGTTCCGCTCTTAGACTTCGCCTGTGGCTGTGTACGTAGCACTGGCATTCTCCTACCTGGAAGCACCGCTCCGGAGTAGTTCCCCTTCCGTCTCTGACTTACTCATCTCGTTACAGCCTCCGTTACTAATCTGCTTTGGACTCCATATATATACTCTGTACTTACCTCTTGTACACTCCAGTCTAAATATTGATTCTAGCCATCTACTTCACTTCCCTCCTCAGTCTTCCTCCGTCGGATTCCGTCTCCGACATCTCCATCCTCCTCCATCCGACCTCTGACCTCAGAGGACTGAGAGCGTGCAAGGGTACAGCATGCCATCCCGCATTGCTGAGACCAATGTCCTCGACACCTCCGACCCTCCAGACACCTTCTGGACTCCTCTCGTCCCTCTCGACCTTCTGTCTGCACCTCCAACTGACTGGAGCAGAGCAAAGAAGAACGTGCTCTAACAGTCATTCTGATTACACCTTCATCCAATTCAACTTGGACTCCATTTATTGCCTTTCTTTTGTTCCTCTCCTTCACAGTATATGGTCTGTGTGCACCTAGCTCAGTTATATAAACCTTAGGCACTATCCATGTACTGTATTCTTGATCTGTGCAATATAGCATAACCTTGAGTCGCTCCTCTGTCCAAGTCCTCTTCCAAGTTCTCATCCTTAGTCTCTAGTCCAGTCTACAACCATATAGTCCCTTGTTCCCTTCAGGCTGAGTTGTACCTCTTTGTGAGCATCCTGCCTGTTGGTCAGTCCTAGTCCACCCACTCAAGGTATGCCCTATGTAACACAACCTAATTGTTGCTACTAACATGTTCAGATGCAAAATGATTATATCTGCAAATGGATTAAGCATAGGGAGAATCATTTGCAATGCCTACTAAAGAGAGAGGCACCACCAAACCCACAGCAATGTTTGTTCCCTATGTTCAAGTGATGGAATATACTGCTGTTCTGAATATTTTGGACATCCTCTGTATTGTACATGCTGCTGCAGAGAATGACACCAATATTTACTATTTCATTGTGTAGAGCAATGGACTGGCACTTTTTATGAGATGACTTCTTTATTTCTGGTGAGAAGTATCATCTGCTTTGGTGCCCTTGCCCAGGTTAATCAAACCTAGGCTGGTCTTGAGATTCAT
>JBBPLV010001195.1:0-10999 GCA_038089975.1 Boletellus ananiceps | reverse complement strand
GTCTGGCGCGACATATCCTGACGGTCCACCTAAAGGAAGGCGCGCAGTGCACTGACTGCGGAGTGTGGTTTGCGCGGGAAGACTCTCTCAAGCGGCACCAGAAGGGAAGTCAGCATAACGCACCTCCCGAGCAGAATATGACAAGGCGGTCTTCGTCGGGAAACCGTGCTGGACTTTGATCATCGTCATCGTGTCCCCACAGGTAAAGTACCAGGGCCTCCGCTCACGGGCGACGGGCAACGTGGGATATTTTGAATCATCGATCTACTCGAGTGTCCTCTCTTCTCCGGGCTATGGATTGTGATGACGGTTATGGAATGTAAATACGGATTTTAGCCATGTCTCGCAATGTTTGTACTTAAGACGAGTAATTTATGGATTGGTCATCGATTGTGTAGTCGAGCGAAAGTGAGAAAGCACTATCTATCGTACCAGCAGCCCGGAATGGAATAGAGCCATCCGACCATGCCGAGCACAATATTGTGCAGCCTGACAGTGCACGAATCGACAACTCACCAGCCGCTGGTTAACGTTGGTTAGATAAGAGTTTATTAGCCGTAGTCCTACATCTGTCGCGCAAACTCAATACAAAACAAGCCATACAAATGGCATTAGTACCAAACGTGCACAACAAATATTGCGACGTGCAAATACGGTGATTTGAAGGAGTGTTACGATAAATCTCCATGGTGTGGTGTGGTATTTGTATCTGAAAATGCCCCATTCTCCAATCCAAATTATTAAATCTTGCGGAGACAATGGTGGGGTGGTGGGGTGATGAGAAAGAACACATAGCTTTATGGATGAGGCCTGAGGTTGCAAGGCAAAGACAAGATCGATAGCAACAAATACGATGCGATGGGGTGTCACCACGTGTAGTAACCACTCGAACTGGGCCATATGGCTATCTGAAATGGTATCCCATAACTGGCACCGAGAGGAGCATCTATAGACCATAATTTAATGTCATATTATTACACTCACGTGTTGATCTCCATTGCGCCCGCAACTGTTGGAGTGCAGTATGTCAAGTTGCCAGTCATCAAGCGAATCTAAAGGGCCTCCGACACACACACACCATACCGATTCAAAGCGTCTATGGGTGCGAGTATGCTGTTACGCCCCCTTCAGGTGAACGCACGGGTGTTGGAATAGAATCGTTATGACCGGTCCCCACATGAGGCCCGGCCACACATCGGCCATCTTCACTGGAAACGATTTTCTCCGGACTCCGAATTTGGTCATTGCTCGAATGGAGTTGCGCCCAGTTGACCTATGACCCAGCCGAATAGAGCACGACGACCACGCTGAAACTCTGATTCAGGTGGCCAACCAGATATCATATATGTAGCGACAAGAACGAACGATTAATCCGCACCGGGGGCTACCTGAGATGCAACATTTTCGAAAGAACAGATCTCGCACCTAGTTATGTACGTGGGACACATACTCTGATACGGTGTGCTGAGCCTAATTGCAAGGCGAAACCCTGGGGACGAGTCAGGGCTTCAGCAGTATCGTGCAGTGTCCCCGCATAGAAGCGCATCCCGCTGCTATACAGCATAAACAGAGGTACGTCTGCTAGACGTGTCATTGTGTATAGCGAAGAGTGAATGTACTGTCCGCGATGTTGCTCACGGAAGCTCCCTGACACAAGCCAATTGCATGTGACGCTGTAGTCCACCAGGAATATTGAGCAACTGGTGTCACGCGGAACGACCAAACTTGAGTTTGAACACATGAGCTCTGCAACCAAAGACAGCCATAAAAGTTATTGGGCGCAAGGAACCTTGCAAGATTGCGAGAATGTTGGGGTGGGGAGGCCTCTTCCGGATGCTGCAGCTCTCGACGTATTAGAGAAATGAAAGACAGGGGGAACACTCAAATGGATCTTCCTCTTCCATCGAAATGCTCAGCGCAATTTGTAGGCAAGATCGACGAGAAGGCTTCGACCTACACTTGTACTGTGAAAGCGTCGCCGTTGCACGATAATATCGAGCGTTGAACCCAGAGTAAGAGCCTAGCAAGTGTCACAGCGAGTCTGAGGCGGTATTATTATGTAACCATGACCCTACACGCACTTGTCTCTTTGTACCATTTCAACAACATCGAATGCCGTCTGTTCAGGAACAGTCCGAGTCTTCCAACGCTCTTCCAACAAATGTCCCTCATGCGTTGCTGCCATTCTTGCGCTCACAATCCCAAAACACGCTGACGCGTTTATACCAACGTCCATCGTCATGCCTATCGATATTTCGGTAGGTTTTGTTGTCCGAGCAGCGGCTACGAAGCTCTGAGACGTCGCAAGGCTACTGGGGCCTCTAGAGCGTCAACTCATTATGAATTTGCTATGGCTGGAAAGCGCAATTCCGACGAACACGATGAACGCCTGGGTTGTTCCAGAGGGAAGAAAGTCAGTGTGACTTTGTTTCTGCTCCACGACCAGGACGAGGTGCTCAGAGCTCGTGTTCATGCCGCTTCAGAATGTACGATGACGCGTTGGCGGAAATGATTGGGTTGCACATCATTCAAAATTCGCCAGCAAAGCTTGCGCTCAATTCAACTTTCAAGTCAAGCTTGAGGCAAGCCATTACGGGAGGGTGAGTGAGCAAAATTGTGTGATTACATCGACTGAGGCGTGGGACGTAGTGGTACCTCCGGGAGCTTTGGTGCACCAGCAGACAAGGACAAGAGACAGTCCACCGCTATCGACACTCTTGATGCTTATGCTTTGGAAAGGTGGGAGGCGAGTGCCAGGCTTTCATTCTAGTATATCACTACTTCATGCCATTCACTCAGACTATTCTTCACTATATGGTGTCCTCGGGCCAAGGTCAACTCCCAACTAAACCCTCCCAAGGCGTTTTGTATCTTCTCCAGCGTAGCGAGTTGATGAAGAGCGTCCAGTAAGCCCTCGGTCAGATTGCAAGGCAATCGTGGAATGCATGTTTTTCTAGTGGCTCCCCCCTTCAGATCACCTCCTCAGGGTTCCAATTTCTTCTGCACTCACCACATGATCAGTTGTGGAGCCTTTTACTTCAGTATTTGCATATGGCCGAGGTATGTTTAGCTTCGTGCATATATTGCATATTCTGACTGTATAGCACTAGGAAAGACAAATGGACCTAGTAGAAGTGCTCAGCTTTCTCTTCATGCTTTCAACGATGGAACTCGGGCGCGTGAGTCACACTCCTTTCGTTGTCGCCACCGCCAAAGTCAGCGGATATCATTATGGCACCCAGGAATATTCCACGGACCCACTGAGTGAAACACAAAAGGCGATGCTAGAGGACCTCCGAGATTACGGACTCGTCTGGCAAAGAAAGGTCTAGCCTATCCATGTTCTCTTTTTACCTTGCCTCATTTGGCTTACCCTAATCCCAGGCTTCATCGAAGCGTTTCAGCCCCACTCGTTTAGCCACCACGTTAACGTCACTTTCGCCTCCTTTACCAACTTCGAGTAGTTCGGGAACCGCTCGGACAGGCTCAGGGACATCTGTTGCTCTGGCTACGGGAGCAGGACAGCAAGGGTTTATCGTCTTGGAGACCAACTACAGGATATATGCTTACACTGGTAAGATGGGCCCATCACCGACTCCTTCCGTCACGCTTATGGGTCAACTCAGACAATCCCCTCGAAATTGCTGTTTTGAATCTGTTTATCACGATGAAGTACCGTTTCCCCAACCTGGCCGTTGGAATGCTCACGCGTGAGAGTGTGCGAAAAGCGTTGAGCAACGGCATCTCCGCAGAGCAGGTACGTGAACAATTTATTTCAGGGCCCGAAGGCGTTCCCCCGACTGCGGCGTTCCAGATCATCAGTTATCTAACGACCCACGCTCATCCACAAATGCGAAGAAATGTGACGTGCTCACTGTGTCGCTGCGGCGCACGCCTGACTCACGTACCTCATCACTCAGAATCCGCTACTCCCTGTGACCGTACAGGATCAAATACGCTTATGGGAACTAGAAAGAAACCGTCTTAAAGTAGCGGAAGGTCCGTTCACACCGCGCTCATATGCTCAGAGAAAAAAAGAGCTTATGCAATGATTTCATTCGCCCCCACGTACAGGCTTTCTCTACAAAGACTTTGCTTCACAAGCCGATTACGAATACGTGCTGTCGTATGCAAAGCAGCTGGGGGTCGTCTTGTGGGAGAACCCGATGAGGCGGGCCTTCTTCGGGACGCTCGACGGGCACGCAAACATTAGGGGGTTCATTGAGAGGCGGACCGGCGGAGGGGGCTAACCCACCCTGGGTTTCGAACGAGGCGAGGACCTCCTCATTTTGTCTAGGCAGTAATCGATTGAAACGAACGGTTGCGACAAACACGTGCATTGACGGCAGTATGACCTTGTGCTTGCGTGCACAAGCGTGTCTCACGCTGATGATCAACGCGACCTTTTTGGCAACTCCGTGGAAAACGTATGCGGCTACCCGAGGCTCGGGATGACATACTGCTCTCCCCGAATCTCTTCAGACTTAAGCGCTGTTACTCCGTGGCTCCATGCCGCCGAGGGGTCACTAAGGTTTGTCAGATCCAAAGGCGGAAGTTCCGAATGCCTAGACCCGTATATTATATTATTAGCTGATGAGGTTGTCATTAATGCGCAGCGGCAATTATTCAAAGTACAACATCGAGATGGACGGCGTGCACAGCGCGTCGTAAATACCCGTGTCATGTAAACATGAGTGGCAAGATAGCTGTGTCATCTTTGATCTTCCTGGCAGAGAACAAAGCCACCTTCGAAACCGACGGCGTTTTCGTCCATTGCGGTGTCCCGCCAACGGCCAACGAGGCTGCGTTCGTGAACGTAACCTTTGAATATCCATCGGCCGGTGTCGTGAAATTGACTGTTCATCTGATCTATGGTCTGAGGAGCTTGGGAAGCGGAAGCACACGCGTTTACGTACCGGGATGCGGAGAAAAGCGACCAAGCCGTCCCAAGGCCGAACTCGCCCAATATACGAGTAGTAACCCCAAGCCTCCCCTTGTCTTTCGCACGTCTGCACCAACAATCGATGAACAATGAGGGGGGAAAGGAGGATAGGGGAAAAGGGGGGGAGCAAGGAACTTACCTCGCCGGTGATGATAATATCCTGTACACCGCTGGGGAGTTCTTCGACAAAGTCCTCTTCATCATCCGTATCTTCGGTATCGTCCTGCATCGTGGCATTTGGACATTCTTGACGGCACCACTCGCGGTCTAATCCGGTGGACAATCGCTCGTGTGCTCCAGTAGAGTAAGGGGTCTTGCGGTCAGGGTGGTACGTCTCGTACCATGTGTTCGTGCCCGTACTAGGGTCGAATATTTCGAGACCGTTCTGTGCATCACGCGGAAATAAACGATATGAGTTAATAAAACCTTGCAAAAACGTTCCCTTACGCTGCGGCGAGTGAACTTCAGATCTCGGGGGAGCCAAGCGTTGAAAATATTTTCGCCCAAACCATCATGGCGCGGTGGAGCAAGAAGGGGCTCGCTAAACGATAGACAGTGATGCTCCTCAAAAGAACAGGAAATCCTCTCCTGAACCAATGGCACGCTGGCAGCGGGTATACGTCGATCTACGACCGCGTTGATATGTGTAAATACGTCAGGTACCTGCATGGATTGCCGGGTAAGCACCGACGTGAAGGCTGAAACATCAGGTCGACCCACAAAGATACGGCCGCTCCATTTGCCAATCAACGTGCCAAGGGAGTAAACTATACCCTTCAGGGGTCGTTCTATGGCTGATGGTGCATGGCAAGCTACCAAACGAAACCAGTCCTCATCGAGCTGTTCACTAGTTCTGCCGTGGTCGAGTTGGAAGAAACGAGTACGAGTGCGGTAATGGAATTCTCGGACGTCCTCCTGCGTCTGAGTAGGGGTTCTACGATCTCGAGCGACGACTTCTTCCCGTGTCGCTGGGAGGAGAGCGATATGTGATGGGAGCGGAATGGTGTCGTACCATGCTTCTTGTCGCACAACGAAGTTTAAGAGAGCGGCGGAGGTAAGCGGAGGTACCGCGAGCTTAAGCCTATGGCCAAGATAATGAATTTGGGCGACGAGTGGCGGGGGGCCAGAAAAACCAATGCTCTGGTCGTGCTCGTCGCATAACGGAAGGTAGAAATAAGTGTCGGGGGCATAAACAGAAGGATACTAAGCCCGGGATATTAGCACGACAAAAGGCAAGCCCAACGGTACGCTACCTGATAACCGCGAACTAAAAAGGGGAGCATTGCATTCGTAAGTGCAGTACGTACTGCGGGTGTTTCGGCCATGACCCTCTCTGGATACTTATCAGAAGAAACGCAAGATGATGGCGGAGAAAGCTCGCCTCTGCTGCTGGTCATCCAAAGGAGCCACACGGCCAAGGACATGCCTTCAGGATCTGATAGATGTGGCACAGAGCGACCAGCACTCGGGAAACTCCTTAAAGCGACCACACCGAGGACCCACTCGGGGAGATTTGCCCAAGTAAAGAGTTGCCTCGCATTGTAACCGTCGTTCTCGAGTAGCATCAAGTACGCCTTCCAAAGAGCCTCTCGGTCGAGGAGAAGGGAGGGGCTCCCGCGCTTTATGTGCTTCAGCGCGATGAAGCGGCTGCAGAGCTCTTTGACCAAGCAAGGGGCGTACATCCACCTAACCGATAGTCGGCGCTCGATAGCTCCACAATCGAACTTGCGTCGGAAGATGCGCGCGTAAAGTACGGCGTTGTTGGCGGGGGATAGGCAGCTGTACAAGGTGCGACATGTTAGCAAAAGCGAGCGGAGATTTGTGGGGGGACCGAGGAAAGGGTCGATGGCGAGGTGGAAAGCAATCTCGGTGACAATGGAAGGGCATTGACTGGCGAGTTTCTCGATGGTAAGCGTCATGGTACAGGAGGGGGGGATGACGGCGAGAACGGGAGGGCAACGGGGAGGATGTATTTAAGTTGGCCTAGAAAACGACTAAATCGGAGCGAATATGGGTTTGATGATAATCTACATACAGCGTTGATCGCCGCGACCTTCCCCGTGAATTGGAGAGCGCCGTCTGAATGACCGAATCGTTACGAGATAGCGGGCATGGGGTCCCTAAAACGAGGTCAACGGGAAGCATGTAGCAAGTCGCCCAAACGTACGTTTGCGAGGTCCTTGTCATCACGCGGCGTCTGCTCCTCGTCGTCGTCACTGCACGAGATGACCCAAAATAAGAAATCTCCGCCAGCCGAGCTTGCGCAACCGAGCTACACCAGCTCCGACGAGCACAGCATCCAAGTCCCCACAACACTCCCACAGCGAAAAAAAAAAACACGCGGTCTCGGAAGTCCACACATTAATATCCGCGCGCCGACTCTGTCCATCACTCGTGTTCGCCACAGGCACCGGGGAACACTTTTCGTTTCCATTGGAACGGTAGTCAGGCGATCAGACACGAGCGCCCTACGCCGATTCACCCCTTCCCTGCTCTCCATCCTAGCGTCCGAACTGTGGGTGGCGGCGAGGTATGTCGCGATTGTGGCGGACTCGTGTGCATTCATGTACGACCTCTTGCACGCGAAAGCGCTTGGACATTTGGGGTAGAACGACCGATGTGGAATCTGAGAGGCAAGACGCGCGGTGGTTCTGTGCAACTGTGGAGCGATCGCCTCCTGGATTGAAGCCAACCTCCTGGTAATAACAAGACGTCACTGTCACCCCCTCGTCAGTGGCCACAGTTTGGTGGAACCCAACTCGTGAAATAAAAATCCTGTTTGCACGCGCCGGAAGCTTGATTAGTCCTACTGGTCCCGAACGGAGATATGCCTCCCCTGCAGCTTGGTCGTTCAATGTGAGTCATGTGGCCATATGCATCTATCATGGCCCCTGAAGAGCACTAGCGTAGTTCCTCGGGCCAGTCTCGGCAGCGCGTGGGACCCCGTGTGTGTACTCGCTGGGACGGGGATACCATCATGGGGACCAGATCGGTGCTTGTATTTACATAGCACAACCCATCTCCGCTGGTACGGGATGACAGAGGCGAGTGGCGCTCTGCTAGTGTGGCACACCAGGCCTTCGAGAATGGAAGCTGAGGCCGCCGTACGCACGCAGATTCAGTATGAGAGCCCTTCGAGATTCTTTCCCACAGGACCGCGCACGGTGAAGGACTAGGTCCTGTATATGAGCGCGGAGACGGGTGTCTACCCTGACTGTTCAGTTTCCGATCTTGATATATGGATCAGATTCACAGCACACAGCCTTGAGAGACGCTGTGGACGGAATTCGCCGCTCAGCTAACCTAACCCTCTCTCACCGCAGTGACTGCTGGCCCGTTCTCGTTTGACCTCTGTTCACATCTCATGCATGCCACCCTGTCACAGCTCGACATGGTGTCTGTTCTAAACAGAACCACATCCTTCTCCCTGGTGGAAACCACTGGGGGCTCCGTCACCGTCCGTGATTGCTAAGACCCGTTGAGAGATGTGCGTCGCAGCGTCATGAGTCGTGGCTCCAAAGCATTAGCCAGAGTCTACCCCTGCGCGATCGACTTTGAGTCACCAGACACATCCGGGACCGTTCTGTGCGGAATGTTCTCCCGCGATTCAGTTACGCTTCACGCAGTTTCATTAAGCAGCAGCGGATCGCGAACGAGCAATTCGGGGCGGACATGCTCCGCAACATCACCTGTTCCGTCATGACGGCTCGGCTTGTCCCTCCGTGGTTTCGGTCAATCCCGACTCGAACCTTTTTGTCGAACACGCATAGGTCGCCAGACGGGCGCCCAGTCAGTGCGCGTGATCTTCGCCTATCCGTATCAGAGCCATCAAACATGTTGATCCGTTGTGACAGAGATGACAACCATGACAGCCACCCCAGGGGGCCCCGATCCGATATACGCGTCCCCACCCTGGCGCGTTCAGTCACTAAAACAGACCCTGGCTCCATGCCACCTTGATCCTCGGCGAACTCGAGCAATACAATGTTACGTTTATTGTCTGGAACACGTTATTACCGCTCACGGGTCTCAGTCTGTCGAACACCATCCCGCCGCGAGCACACCGCCAACGGGGTTTGGAAACAAAAAGGATCCCGACGAACATTTACCCAATGTCTTCCTTGATCGTATATATATCTGTGTTTGGTCCATTTGCTATGTGGCGATTTGGGAAGTGGGGGGGATCCCTGTCATGTAAATGAAAACAGACGGCACATACCTTTTGCAGCGAGCATCTCAACACAATCCAAAAAACGTCCTGCTGTATGTTTTGGCAGGCGTTGTTAGGGCATGATGATCGAAACGCACCGCCTCGACTAATGGCGCCCAAGAATTCTGCCGTCCTGTAGAACATTCGACGGCGTCCGTGTCATCAACGGATGGAGATCGAGCAGCGCGTTTCGTGGATGAGGTAAACGACGTACACGCGGTCACTTTCCATCAGACTTGGTTTCCCGTAGCGTCAGGTAAAGGAACCCTCATATGCCGCACGCCCAAACCGCCCATCCCGATGCCCCTCGGTCTGCCCTCCCCCTCTGCTTCCGCGATGGTTTCCTTGTCCTATCAATGCGGCCAAGACAATGCCCCCCTCGGAGGGGGGGCAATGAGTCAGATACAATTTAATATGCCCCAATCCCTGTTCGTCGAAGGATTTGTTGATCACATCGACCACGTCGACCATTGTCCGATTTCAGGTTGGAAGTACAGGAAGCGACTCGGTCGAACGACGACTCGGGGTCCGGCGGGTCGGCTCTCAGCGGTCAGATGTGTTGACGAAACCCAGGGAGCAAAGGGCGAGCGTCATGAAATACACGCGCAATAAGTACGAGATGGACAGCGACGGGGGACGGGATGTTGTGTGCGCTCGAGCCTGCTCCACCGCTCCCCGCTGGGAAATCGGCATAACATAAGTTAGATGCAAAAGGCTAGCTCCAGGGCGCACTATCTGCGGCGTCGTATTTCCGCAGGATTCTGCGAATGGGTGAACGGCCAATATTCATCAATGACGACGGTCAGCTCACCAAGCCTGAGACCCAAGGTGCGGGTGTTGCACCACTTGCGCGGACTGCGAGTCATAGAACACGAGCCCTGGCTATCGTCCAACGTACGTGGGTTTGTACATTCACACACTCGATTGAAGTTACAAAATCAATGATATCTAGCTTGGTTCTTAAAAATAAAATTTGAAGAAAACGCAGCGAAATCCCCCGAGACTTGAGCCAGGAACGCATGTGGTCCTGATGGGTGTGACATACTACTATGGATATTCATTCAAGTCTTTGACTCGACCAAAGCCGGGCCTAGCCCTCGATCGGCCTTCCCAAGTAAAGGGTCACTTATGCAAGTCATTAAAACCACCCCAAGCAACGAGCGTAAAGGATGACAAGGGCGCCGAGCACACACAATGTCACCTGTGCTTACGAACTAATTTCCTATATAACCGATACTCTCCAAAACCCGATATGTTTTTGGGTTTCCCGAGTTGGTTTGCAGTAAATCCACGACCAAACCCGATACCTGATACCCGATATATAGAGATATTGGCCATAGAAAACCAATAGATACTTCCAAATTAGGTTATATATATAATTAGTACTCTTGCCCGAAACAAAGAGTTTTCGCAGGCTCCAGCCGAAGTTTAGCCGAACCAACTAGTGAGCCGCAAAAGTTCGGGAAGTGCGGAGCTTTAATCTCTGTTTAAATCCTCGGAAACACCCATAGCACAGTATATCACTAAGTTTGTGCTGTATTGACCCTCTCTTAAGCTCCTTCAAGGATCTTTACAGCCTCTTAATGTACTGAAAGCCAATTCATTGTATGGGAGGATGGGTTGGAACAAGGGAACAAGTGAACATGCTAGATAAAGGGACTTGGTATATCTGTCTGACATTTTTCCTTTTTTGATAATTCCGGCAGTCCGATTATTTAAAGCGGAGGTTAAATTCACCACAGCAAGCGTTTTGCAAGAGGAAGCTCAGTTTAGTAATATGCTGTGCTATGAGTGTCTCTGAGGATTCAAACAGAGATTAAAGCTCCGCACTTTCAGCCAACTTTTGC
>JBBPLV010001194.1:0-11000 GCA_038089975.1 Boletellus ananiceps | reverse complement strand
TGCGGCATTTCATCGCTGGCTGGTCGTTCTTAGCAGTCGCGAGCATGTGCAGGAGTTGCACAGAGCTCCGGATAACGCGCTGTCCATCTTGGATGGCCTGAATGATGTGGGTTATCGTAATCCTCTTCAAGTACGATTACCTCATGCTGAACTTCGTCAACAGACATTTCAGGTCGAGTACACAATGGGCCATGGGATCCATCACAATCCCTATCATACGTCGGTTGTGCGCTCCAAGCTAGCTCGAAACGCTGGGGTGTTGTATCCCGAAATGTGGAATGAGATCGTCACCGCCTTTGACGACATTCTTGAGCTCAAGGATAACGGTGAGCATGCTGGTGCTCTCACTCGTGAGCGACATTCAGGAATGTAGGATGGAAGAGTGTCCCTGCATTTGATATCGTACAAAAGGTGGTATGCAGAACGACCAATAGACTATTCGTTGGACCTGTATTGTGTAAGAATATTGTTTAGCGCTTCCTCCCTCCTTCAAGTTCAGTTGTTCTAGGCCGAGATCCCGCCTGGGTAGATCTCAACCTAAAATTCATGGAATATGTCGCCAAAGGAGCTGTGGTTATAAAGTTTTTCCCTCCCTTCCTGAAACCGTACGTCCCAGTCGTTTGTATGCTCCTGTCGCGACGCTGATATCTAACATGATCATAGTCTAGCCGCTTGGTTGTTTAGGAAGCTTACTCAAAGTAACGAGCGCGGAAGCAGACTCCTTGGACCAATGATTGAGGAACGACAAATATTCCTTAACGAATATGGGAATGAATGGGCCGACAAGCCTGTTTGTGAGCTCTTTCTTGAGACGATACCTGTGTTCATCGTTTACTCGTAGAACGACCTTTTGTCATGGCTAATGGACAAGGCTGATGGAACAGAGCTAACAGCAGAGGCATTGACAGCTCGCGTGTTGGCTCTCAACTTCGTTGCAGTTCAGGTGGGCGCCTACGTCGTCTCCTCGCATTCATAGCTAAATCTGCTGGTGTTGCGGGTGCTAGACGACTTCTATGGTATGTAGTGTATTTTATTGGCCCTAGCTCCCTCGACTCATGATGCACCTGAGGCTTTCACGAATGCACTTTTCCGCCTGGCAGAAAGCCCTGAACACATCCTACCACTCCGAGAAGAGGTCGAAGCGATCATCGAGACGGAGGGATGGTCAAAGGCTTCCCTGAGCAAGATGCGAAAAGTGGACAGTTTTCTGAGGGAGTCAGAACGCATGGAAGGGTTCAACGGAGGTATGTCTGTCCACATTCAGCTGATGCGTCAACCGGTTGATTATTTGGCACGCCAGTGAATCTGGTACGGAAGGCGGCAAAAGACTATACATTCTCCGGCGGTACGTTTGTGCCGCAGGGTACGACAGTCGTGGTAGCGTCGGCAAGCATACACTACGATGAAACGCTGTATCCGGACGCCCATACATTCAAGCCATTCCGATTCGCCGAGCTGCATGACGAATCTGAGGAGGGAGAGGGCGCGAAACACCAATTCGTGTCGACGGGGCTGGACTATCTGACATTTGGACATGGTCGACATGCTTGGTACCGTCTTTTCTCTTATTTCTGTCGACAATAACACGACATTGCTGATGCGTGTGCTAGCCCGGGACGCGTCTTCGCCGCAGACGAGCTGAAGTCGATGTTGGCCCACGTCGTGATGAAATATGACGTCAGGTTTGAGGACGGGAAAGGGCGGCCCCAGGCACTGCGTATTGGAACGTCGGTGATTCCTGATTCGCGTGCGAGAGTCATGTTTAGAAAGCGGGTTGTGTAGATACCTTTTTCGTACATATCCTCATTAGTCAATACGCATACTATAGTGATGAACCCTGTTCATTGTTTTTCCCAACTCCTTATCAGTAGATTTACTAGCGGACAGTGGACAAACTTATCCTCTCTCAGATGCGCCCGCGAGCCAATCGCACAACCAACATTTACCAACTGTAAGGACAGTTTCTCGCACAACAGACTTCGTGGACTCTTTTCTGGAGAAGTGATGCTTGTTGCTAAGGTAACCAGACGAAACCCGGCGTGTGTATTCAATGGCTATGATGTCCGTTTGATCGGGTCCGCATGAGCCTGTTACAGCCGTGTTCCATGGGATAAAGGTGCACTTCAAAGTCTTCTTCGAAAATGTTAATGAGCCTTCGATCTCATTGGCGGGGTACTTCCGGTTATGGTGTCGCAAAGTTTATTATTTACCACCTTTGTCACTTTGTCGACGGGTATTTCCCGGCCATCAAAGGTAAGTGTTGGATACGAAAAAGTCGAAGCGTTTGCGGACTAGATGACAAGGTAACACTGACAAAGGGAAAAGATGGGTGCCCGATCGTGATCGGAATCTGTGGGTTATAAAGGACAGGGAAACAGGGATGAGATCGAGAAGCGCTTCCAGGAGTTCCTTTCAATGCACTCTCAATTACTCGACCTTTCTGGTGTTTCTGGCTATAGTATTGCGGCGTTCGCTGCTGCTCTTGTCGTTGTCGTGAAATTGACCCAGTCTTCGAAGGTGTGCACGATAACATGAAATCTGATTCGCATGCTCTGAGGCTACTGTTTCAAGTTCAGTGCGATTCCCACGGCTGGGTCGAGCAGCTGGCTTGGCTCATGGTGGGCTGGGTACAAGTATTTGACCAATGCCCTCGACGTCATTCAAGAAGGGTACGAGAAGGCAGGTCTGCGGCTCTCTACAGTTCATGCTCGCTCACTTGGCACCCCAGCACAAGAGGGCGCCCTTCAAGGTTGCGGTACTCCATCGCTGGATGGTCGTTGTCAGCAGCCAAGAGCATGTGGAAGAGGTGCGCAGAGCTTCCGATGACGAGATATCTTTCTTGGACGGCGTAAATGACGTGAGTTATTCCATTTCCCAAGTGGAATGGGGCTTGTATTGAATTTCACTCACAGAAACTTCAAGTCGAGTACACTCTGGGTCATGGATTTCATCATAATCCCTATCACATCTCGGTTATGCGCTCACAACTGACTCGAAATCTCGGAGCGCTATATCCGGAAATGGAGAACGAACTTATGACTGCCTTTGACGACATTCTCGATCTCCAGGGTAGCGGTGAGCATTATGTTCTCGTTCGTGATTGATGGCCATGAATATTGGAGCGACCAGAATGGAAGGGTGTCCCAGCGTTCCGCGCCGTGCAAGAAGTGGTCTGCAGGACAACCAACAGATTGTTCATTGGACTTCCGTTGTGTGAGCCCGCCTGTTGTCTGCCTTTCTATTCGCTTTAAAACCCTGTTCTTCTAGGCCGTGACCCTGATTGGATAGATCTCAGCCTGAAGTTCACCAAACATGTCGTTAAAGGGGCGGAGATTATAAAGATGTTCCCCACCTTCCTGAAACCGTAGGCTGCATATATTCGCCTTTACAATCGCAGGCCTCTAATACGCTCGTAGTACTGCCGCCCGGTTGTTTACGAATATTGTTCAAAGCAACGAACGCGGAAGGAAGCTTCTTGGACCAACAATTGCGGAACGAAAAAGGTACTTGAAGGAGTATGGCGATCAGTGGACCGACAAGCCAGTTAGTCGGCCTCGTTCAGAAACGATAGTCTTGTGCTCATTTATTGTCTACTCGCAGAACGACCTTCTTGCGTGGTTCATGGACGAGGCGAGCGAATCGGAGCTGACAATAGAGGCGTTGACAAGCCGTGTGTTGTCTTCCAACTTTGTGGCGATCCACGTACGTGCACATGTCGTCTGTATCACGTTTAGGGCTGAAGTTTGTCCATGCTTTGGTCACTAGACAACTTCCACGGTATGCACTGAATTTCGTCAGCCTAGCCTGCTTGACTGGCGTCATACAGGCGTTCACGAATGCACTCTTCTACCTCGCAGCATATCCTCAATATGCCCAGCCACTTCGGGAGGAGGTTCAAGCGATCGTTGACGAGGATGGTTGGTCGAAGGTCGCACTGGGCAAGATGCGCAAGGTAGACAGTTTCTTGAGGGAGTCCGAACGCATGCAGGGTTTCAGCGGAGGTGTGTCTCTGCACGTCATCTGACGCGTCGGCCACTCGATTGATCGAGTTTATCAGTGAGTCTGCTACGCATGACGGTGAAAGACTTTACATTCTCGGATGGTACGGTGGTACCAAAGGGGACGATGATCGCCGCGGCGTCCCGTGCAGTGCACTATGACGAAGCGCACTACACGAACGCTCATGAGTTCGAGCCGTTCAGGTTTGCGGACTGGCGTGAAGGGGACGAGGAGGGCACCAGGCACCAGTTTGTCTCGACAGCGGCAGAGTATCTGGCATTCGGGCATGGTCGGCACGCGTGGTACGGGTTCCTTCGGCTCTGAAACTCAAGGGGAAATGGCTGACGACGCCCCAAGCCCGGGACGTTTCTTTGCTGCCCATGAACTGAAGTCGATGTTGGCTCATGTCGTGATGACGTATGACGTCAAGTTGGAGCCCAACAAAACGCGGCCAGAGACTCTGTATATTGGGCCGTCGACAATCCCTGATCCCAAGGCGAAGGTCTTGTTCAGGAAAAGAACCACGTAGAGGAGGCCATCCGTTCGATCGTGTTTGTATAGACCATCTTTGCATGAACCGATGATAAGGATGTATGTATAGTTGTTATAGATGAGTGTATAGACCCGCCTCGTCCTTTATAAGGTAGACGTCAGACAGATCCAGCACACCTCAGGATCAAAAGTGTGTTTTTGCGTGACAAAGGCCCTCAAAATGTATAGGATATTCATACAACATGGGTAGTTATATAATTATTCAGCCAGCATCAAGCCGTTGTGTACTATGCTCTCAGCTTTTTAATGCCTTTCCTTTGCTCTAACGTTGCAGTGGCAGGAGAAGATGAAGTTTTGATGGTTAGCAGGGTACTGCCCGACACTGTGTTAGGCAGTTTATGCTGAACCATGGCGATGTTCATTGCGTCACCCGAGTACTTCGCACCGCGTAGCACCCAAGACGCATCCTCCCTGCATCCAATGAGCGGCTCGAGAATGCACAAATATAATAAATACCATGTTTCATCCACGAGTCCAATGGTTAGCCCGCCGCTTATTAATGCGTACTGTCTCACTCGCTCTCCAGTCCGTATGCTGTAAAATCGTTCCTTGCCCGTGTGTCATAGTCGGTCGCGGGACCCTGAGGTTTGCTGGATCTGTCTGACGAGTCCTCTATCAGATATCTATTTTTGAATCCCTCGTGAGTGCGTACAACTCAACCCTGAAGGGGACGGGGCGATACGGCCGACGTTCCTGCACGACACGCGCCGCCACCGTGGAAAATGCATACACAAGAATATCACCTAGACGACCCTCCTCCTGAACAAGACCTTTGCGTTCATATCAGGTACCCTCCACGTCCCAACGTGCAGCGTCTCCGGCAGTGTCGCGTTGTCCTCTAACTTGATGTCGTACGTCATCACGATGTGAGCCAACATCGATTTCAGCAGATTTGCAGCATAGAAACGTCCTGGGCTGACACTCCGTCAGTGATATCTGGTGATTCTTGACAACAGACCATACCAAGCATGTCGACCATGCCCGAATACCAGGTACTCGGGTGTCGTCGATACAAATAGGTGTTTTGGACCCTCTCCGTCCTCGTCACGCAGGTCCACGAACCGGGACGGCTTGAACACATGTGCGTCCGAATACAGCGTCTCGTCGTAATGTATACATCGAGTGGCCGCGGCAATGACGGTTCCTTTGGGCACGAACGTACCATCCGAGAACGTATAGTCCCTCAACACTTTGCGTATCAGAGTCACTACGGGACCGATGATCAAGTAGCTGACGGACCAAATAACAGCAAACACGTACCACTATTAGACCCTTGCACGCGTTCGGACTCCCTCAGAAAACTGTCTACTTTCCGCATCTTGCCCACTGCAGCCTTTGACCATCCTTCTTTCTCAACGATCGCTTCGACCTCCTCCCGGAGTGGTTGAACGTATTCAGGACAGGCTGCCAGTTGGAAAAGTGCATGGGTGAAAGCCTGTGGTGTGATGTCGGTCAAGCGAGCTAGGGGTCATCGAAATTGAGTGCATACTATGGCAGTTGTCTGACACCCGTAATACCAACAGATTTCAGGCCAGAATCAGAGATGACGACACATGCACGCACGTTGATCGCCGCAAAGTTGAGAGTCAACATACGGATTGTCAATGCTTCTATCGTCGACTCTGGTTCAGTTGCCTCTTCCATCAACCATGAGAGAAGGTCGTTCTATGAGCAACCAGCGATGAGCACAGACATCGTCTCTGCGTGAAGCTAACCAACAGGTTTGTCGGCCCACTTGTTCCCATACTTGTCCATGCATCTTCGTCGTTCCGCAATTATTGGACCAAGAAGCTTCCTTCCGCGCTCGTTACTTTGACTAACCTTCGTAAACAACCGGGCGGCCAATCTGTTACCGCGCTCAAGCTAGAGCTTGGAAATGCGGATAAAATCCGACTTACGGCTTAAGAAAGACGGGGAACATTTTTACAATCTGTGCTCCTTTGAGGACACGGTTGTTGTACTGAAGGTTGAGATTTATCCAATCGCGATCACGGCCTAGGACTAAGGTCGAAAGAGGGCATAGAAGCCGACGGCAAGACCTCTCACATAATGGAAGTCCAACAAACAATCTATTAGTTGTTCTGAAGACCACTTCTAACACGGCGTCGTGGGCTAGGACACCCTTCCAGTCTGGAAGTTCCAACGTTCATGAATGGTCACGTGGATGAGAACAAGGCGCTTACCGTTGCCACTAAGACCGAGAACATCATCAAAAGCAACGGTGAACTCATCCCTGATTTCCGTATACACCACCCCAAGGTTGCGAGTCAGCTGTGAGCGTAGAATTGGAATGTGGTATGGATCATGATGAATCCCAGGACCCATGGTGTACTCGACCTGAAGTTCCTGTTTTGATATCTAATCAAAAGCATATCATACTACTCGAAGGTAGCAACCCACATCATTTATGCCGTCTAAGAAAGATAGCGTGTCATCGGGAGCTTTGCGCAACTCTTCCACATGTTCACGACTGCCAAGAAGGACCATCCAACGACGGAACATTGGGATCTTGAAGGGTGCTCTCTTGTGCTGGGGTACCGAGTGAGTGACATGAAACGTGCGGGGCGGCAAACGTGCCTTCTTGTATCCTTCTTGAATATATCTGAACGCACTGGTCATATACTTGAATCCGGCCCGCCACGAGCCAAGCCGACTGCTCGAACCAGATGTAGGGATCCCATCAAGCTGAGGAGCGAATAAGGTCGAGGGACGCAAGCAGCCCATACTCTCCGTTGATCGCACTCACCTTTGAGGGTCGGAGCAATTTCACAACAACGACGAGAGCGGTAGCAACGGCTGCAAACACAGCAAAATCATAGTCAGAGATGTCCGTATGGTCCAGTGATCCGAAGGCCATGGAGAGGCTTTAGCGCTTCACGTCCGAGCAACCACTGATTTATAGCCAACAGACTCTAAACGTGGAGGACCATATGTAGCCTAGTCCTTCTCTTTGTCAGCATCTGCAAAAGCAGTTGAAACACCGTTGCATACTGTCCCGTAAGTGAGCAAGCCTCCCTATTGGTTGATTGTGGCTCCATGCGACGCTTAGACAGCCACTTATCTTTTTGATTACACGTTTGGGGTCGCTTAAAGGTCATGCCGGATATCTGATCTGAGTCTTTTAGTAAATACGTTGATTTGGCAAGGCACCTCGGGTGAGACACGTCCAAAGGAACGTTCTTCAGTGGAACGATACTGAATGGTAGCCGATGGTAGCCGATGGTTTTAAACAAGTCAAAACCACTGGCAGTCCACTAAAAGGCTTACAACAGAAGAGTTGTGAAACATCATCACCACAACGTTGGTTATGACGTCCGCAGCTTCCATGTTTGGTGTAGGGCCATGTCACGTCCATTTAGTTTCTTGGTGAGCGTTCGAACAACGAACTCATCATTGATACTAGTAGTAATAAATCCTCGACACCGACGCATGATCAGTGTCAATGGTGCCATTGGTGTAGTGCTATAGTCACCCACTATGGTTTCACTTCCATCAGCACGGGTGGTTAGGGCATCAGAAGTCATATTGAGTAAAAGAAGACCTAGTTGCTGACCTCATTCAAGACAACGTGAGAGCGACTCTGGAGTGGTGGATGGTGTGGCGTAAGCCTCGTGTACCGTGCGCACAGCATCAGATCTCTGACACGTCAATGTGCGCCGCATTGAGTCTCAGGCCTCAGGGCGCATTCGAATTCCCAGTGGAAGCCAACGCCCGTCTTGGCTTCACTACTGGGGAGCACCGCGCAAACACATGAATGCACAGGCATTGCTGGTCCTTGAACAAATGACGAAGGGCGCCGCCAGCTAATCCGACGCATCAAGCAGAATAAGATGGTGAATGAAATTCGACCACAATTTAAACAGGGCAGGCAAGTTTCAGATGCATAGAACCGAACCCTCCAGCACGTAGTACTGGCAGCGTCGTTCTAAGGTGCGTCTTGTAGTGACCATACTCACTGGCGCAACGAAGCTTTGAAGTCATGTATGCAGAAGTGCTTCCTCCAGGAGGTTTGCGTGCTCATGTCTCGGTTAGAGTGCACTTCAACAATAAGGACTAAAGGCATGGGTTATGGAGGTTACATCGTAACACGGAGCGCCAGCATAGAAAAACAGCAAAACGATGCACGTCCCATTTTTAAATCGTAGTCTCGTACGGCACAGGCGCCATCGTCTGGGGTGCATTTCCAGCAGCCGACACAGTGTGGGCTTCCCTAGGTAGTGCAGGCACGCGCTTCAACGAGACACGTTCTAGCCACACTGCATCAGTATGCGTGGCCTCCAACACGGAAAGCGGCCTCATACGTACCGCCTTTCTCCTTGGCGGCAGCGTGTGCGTCGTGATTGCGCTTCACCCGGTCCAAGAATTCCTGCCGACACTTGGAGTGCTTGACGTGTTCGACTCGGAGGTTGACACGCTTCTCGACGTACCGATTGCCGACGACTTTGTAGACGATGACGCCGACGGCATGCGGTGTCACGTTATAGATGATACCAGTTCGTCTGAAATGTTCAGTGTTTCAGATGGTGGTCCGGGAGGGGTACACATAGGACAGACCCGTGGTAGTATTTGTGGGGCATACCCTTTTGCTGGGCGGCATTTGCCTTGATATCAACGATGTCGCCGACACGATAGTTGATGAGGTATGTGGACAATTTGATAGGGCCGTGCTCTGATGCGTTTATTAGGGCGCGGGCTTTGGAGAGGATGGCCCTCAGCACTCACCCTTGAAGCCCCGCTTGAACATGTGGCGCGTGCGCGCACGATAACCGAATGAGTGAGGCATCCTGCGTACTGTTTCATAGCTGTCAGAGGCGATGACAAGAAAGTGTTCTGGCGACCTACAGTGTCGGCGTCGTCGAGGTCGGTCTTGAGGATAACGTCGAGTATTGAGCCGGGTATCTCCGGTGGCTTGAAGGGGTACTATACAGTTGTGGCGCATACACTCATATCCGATACAGTTGCCAATCGACACGCCCGTCCTCAGGAAAAATGCCCAGGTATTGTCCTTGTCGTGTACAACAGCGCCCACGTCGTACTGATTCTCTCTTCGCAGGGCGCCGCGGAACCACAACAAGACGTGAGTCGTTTGGCCGTGGTGGGTATCGGGTGCTCATGGCACATCCTGGTCGATAACACTACAGATACAAGGTCCCTCGTCGCGCATACGGTTCGGCTCGTCTCGATGCCGAGTTGAAGGTGCACTCATCCATCAACATCGTGCCACTCAAGACTGATTACTCATGCGTCTAGCTTGCCGGGGAGTATGGCCTCCGCAATAAACGCGAGATCTGGCGTATCGGTCTCATTCTGTCAAAAATCCGTCGTGCCGCTCGTGAGCTGCTCAAGCTCGATGACAAGGACCCCAAGCGTCTTTTCGAGGGTAACGCCCTCATCCGTCGGCTCGTCCGTATCGGTGTGCTTGATGAGACCCGCATGCGTCTCGATTACGTCTTGGCACTGAAAGTTGAGGACTTCTTGGAACGCCGGCTGCAAACGCAAGTGTTCAAGACCAACCTCGCCAAGAGCATTCACCATGCACGCACGCTCATCAGACAACGTCACATTCGGTAAGAACAGCGATTTCTCGAAGTAGACATTTTTTGGATTTTCACCTTATCTCTGAAGCGTTGGAAAGCAAGTCGTCAATGTGCCATCGTTTGTTGTTCGTCTCGACTCGCAGAAACACATCGACTTTGCCCTCACGTCACCATATGGAGGCGGACGTCCTGGTCGTGTCAAGCGCAAGCGGGCTGCTGCCGCTGCTAAGAAAGAGGAAGGCGGTGACGAAGAGGAGGACGAGTGAATGTTTTTTTCTTCTGTTCATCTACTTATCCCAGGCTCCACGACCATATGACTCGTCACAATGTCCTTGCATGCCCCATGGACATATGCCAAAACAACACCATGACTGTATCTGTCGGATTATTTGTTGAACTTGAGATGTTCTCGACGAATATGTCGTGCGGAATGGGTCTGCTTGCAACCGTGCCCGGTCACGAGTCTGTGGGTATCGTCGGATAACAAGATAGCACGCGACCAGACTTCTGAAACTCCGCCTAATCTCGACGTTCGTCTCAAGCCATCACCATGTCTGACGTGTTGTCAGCCCAGCATCCCCCAGCCCGTAAGTATCACGAACGCTGCCCCCCGGTCGGGGGAGCACACAGGTGTATCACTCGTTGCTGATGCACACGCGCGGACCAGTCAGAGTTGGCGGTCGTCGCCTCTCTACCACCGCACGCGCCAAACCCCACAACGCTCCGTGAGTCAGCGCCCACGGCGACTCGGCTTGCTCAGATAGACATCTTTTTTTTCCTGGGCATACCACGCAGTGGCGCGTCGTCCCCCACGACCACGCGCCCTGCAGATAACGCAGACTACCCCCGTCCGGCCGCTGGTGGCGACACAGAGACGCACCCTCCACATAACGAGGAAGAGGCACCGAAGAA
>JBBPLV010001193.1:0-11006 GCA_038089975.1 Boletellus ananiceps | reverse complement strand
CACGCACCTTGAACGCCCCGGGCACATCCGACGTGAGGGTACCCGTCAAGATGACCTGGTCCCCAGGTTGCCACCGCAAATGCACCCCGACCTCGATGGGCACCTCTCCACGTATCTGGCCCAGTGGAACGAGCCGCACTTGTTCCGAATGCGGCGAAGCATCATCGTGGTGAACGACGATCGGCGGATACCCTTCTGAAAACAGGATCGAGATCGAGTAAATCGGAAGTGCAGATATCGTGGCATCCGACGGCGCGGCCAATGAAATCTGAAACGCCGCCTCTTCGCCCACTCGTACCTGGGGTGTCCAGAAGACCACGGACGTGTTCACTACAAAGTGTCAGCGCCCATCTGCCAGGCATGCACCCTAGCACGTACGAATCGGCTCAGATTCCTTGAGGTCGACGACAAGGACGTCCTCTGTAGAAAGCGGGACGGTACTCTAGCGTTCAAAAAGTAAACATAAAAGGGGGATTCAAATTGTGGCGTCCTTTCTTGTTGATGGTGGATTGTGTACATACCTTGAGAAGCGCCAAGAGGTCATCTTGCAATGTGCCGGGTTCATCAATGTCGCCTGAACCCCCGCGGCACATCGTTTAGCAATGTAGGGCCAGAGTCGAGACCAGGCACGCACGCTCACCATATCCGATCATCTCTACCAACAATCTCACTGTCAGCTCCACGTCGCCCAACTGTTTCGCACAAGCATACCAAATGGGAAAGAGCGGACGGAGCATCGCGTGCCACCTTTCCCGTCGGTACGTCTTGGCGATCCGTTCAAAGAACCTAGGTGGCGGACCTCATCAGCACGTGAAAAAAAAAAGTACACGACCATCCACGGTGCAACATAAACACCTACGCACCGAATCGCCAACTCGAAATTTCCAGACTGATGGTATGTGTGCGCGATGCGGCACGCGATCCACAGCGTCAGTCTCCCCGGACTCGCCGTCGAACCGTACTTTTTGAACAGCTCGTACGATTTCGTGTACAGCTGCCGCCGACCCGGAAGCGTCAAAACCAGAGACACGCACAACTCGCGATCGGGCAAAGGGGGGGGCGCACCTCCAACACGATCGTCAAGTGATCGACCTTTTTCTCGTTGGCATATCCGGGTGCCGCGCCTTCGGTCGCCAAAAAGCGCTCGCGCCTGGCCTCGGTGCAGCGCGCTGCCGTGTAGTAGTAGTGACCGGGATGTTGCAACGCGTGGCTGGGGTTTAGTCCAAGCGTCCGGATTGCATCCGCGTCAAGTGGTGCACCGCTCGGGCCGACCCCCGACGCGATTGGCGCACCGGACGCCCGCGTGAGTGGGAGGTGCACCGGGAACGTGAGCGTGGAACGAGAACCCTGCTCAAGAAGTTCTGCGAGCACACGGTGTCTGGGAAGGGTGAGGGCAAGGACCAGCCCATCGTCGTGCGGTTGCGGAAGCGATCGGGCCGGGACTTACTGTCGTGCCATCCAGCTCCAATACTCGAACGTCTCCTCGCCGATGCCCCAGCCGCGCGAAAAGTCGGCAAAGCGGCGCATGTGGAGGTTGTAGTGCGACAGCGCGAGGGCGTGCTCGTTGTTGTAGAGATAGAGCTTCGTGATCTGAAGAGGACCAGAGTGAAGAGGACATTGTCGTCAACGTCGAGGGCTGTGTCGTATCACTCGCCTTGAAGTTGATGGTGTCTGCGAGCACCTTGGCTTCTGCCCATCGCTTGGTTCGCGGGGGCAAGATGGCGGTGGAGCCAAACATGATCATCAGAGTCGTGTACGCATCCTGGTAATGTCTAGTGATAGAACGAACGTCAGCAAGGAAAGGGGTGCGGAAGAGCCGTCCGACGACACACTTGAGCGCCACTTCGTCTTCGCCTCTGAATTCCGCAAAGCATGCCATCTTGTATTCGTACCGGACCGTCCATCCCTCTGGGCGGAGCGGACGTGGGGTGGCAGCGCCGACGGGAACGAGCGGCGGTGGATTGTAGGACGACGTCTGCGAGTGGCGGTTGCGCTTCCGACGGACCCGCTTCGAGTGGGACGTGTAGTACTCGACGGCGGGCTCGTACAGCGCGTCTTGCAAGCTTGTATCGAAAACAAAGTTTCAATCCCAAAGGGGCGATACGCAAGCGAGATTGATAAAGAAGGGACCGACCTGCGAAGAAACTCGTCCAATTCTGCGGGACTGACGGGACTGAGGACGAACAGGGCCGCCCTCGAATCGAGCCCGCTCTGTCTTCGGACATAGGACAGCCGACCGTCGAGCGAGGGATCATCTAGAGGATAAAACACGCAGAGACCGTCGCGCGCGCATAGACATGCATGAGGCCCGAGAGGACAAAGAGGGAGAAGGGGGGGACGCACCGAGCATGCGTCTGCTGGCCAACAAGACGACGGTGAGCTTGATGCCGCGCTCGCTCGCCGATTTCTTCCGCTGGGCGATCTCCGCGCTGAGCTCTGCGTCGCGTCGACGTTCCTCGTCGGCGCGATCGCGATCGTGCTCGGCTGTGTTTTCGGGTGCGTCGAGCGGGGAGAGCCGTGGCGGCGACGCGCCGACGGTCTCGAACAGGCGCAGGAAGAGAACGAACACGCTCGGGAGCAGGCTCGTGTGTTTGCGTATCCATATCGGGGCGATCAGACCGTCCGGGTAAAGCGGGGAAGACGGAGTGAGCGGGGACAGCGGGGAGTGGGCAGATGGATAGGTGGGGTCGTCCGGGGCGACGAGCTTGCGGGGCGGGAAGCGGACGGTTTTGTCGACAAGGACGACGTGGAAGGACTTGGTTCGCTCCGGGGCCCATATCGACGGACGGGACTGAGACTGGAGGGTATCGCGGAGGCGGGAGATGAGGAGCGCAAACGGATCCTGGCTCTTTGGGGGCGGGGGTGGCGGAGAGGCGGAGACGGGGACGGGGGGAGCATGATCAGCGAGCCCGGCGACGAACATGACCGGGGAGAGCTGCGCCAAGAGCTCGACGGGATACGAGTTCATCGCGACGAGAACAAGCGCGCTAAGTGACAAGAAGGGGTCATTGTCCCCTTTTCGGATGAAAGCACGTCCCATTCTCGTCCCTCTGCGCGTCGTATAAAACCTGGCGCACATGCAGCCATCGCACAAGCCAATTCGCCATGCACGCCCGCTCCTGCCTCACCCTCCTTGCCATCGCCTCCCTCGGTCTGTCTCTTCGTCCCAGCACGCTGCTCGCCCGTCTGACCGTTTCCCAGCTGCCACCTCCCCCGTCCCCGAGCCAGAACCAGCCCCAATAGACTCTAATCTCGCAGCCGTCATTGGGAGCAACCTCAACCTCGCATGTCAGCATGGCTGCCCTGCCGCATCGAGTGCCCAGGAGCTTGTAGGTCACCCTTGCATCCGGTCCGTGCGCATGGCTGACTGCCGGTCCTCTCCAGAACGCAAACGCCGCACTCGACTCTTCCGTGAGCCCGCTCTCCGTCGTCGGGGGTCTCGTCGTCGCCAGCGGCATACTTGCCGTCATGTGATCAGCACTGGACTGTCATATACATCATGTACACGGACATACTACTGTAGCAATAGCAGGGGGCAGGCCCCCCGATAAGTAATATAGAGCGGTCGAGCTTCATATCACAACCATCCTTGCGTCGTTCAGAGTGGCCAGTATGCACCACTACGGATCCGTCTTCTCGGACGACGACGTCTTTGGGCTAGCGCATAGATCGTCAAGCACCGCACGGAACGCACCACGGTTCAGGCCACTCACCGTCGCACACCACAGCAATAGCACGCTCTCGCAGACAACACCACCACGGCCACCCACGTCAGGACCATCGCCACCAAAATCATCCACACCCCGTTCCCAAACTGCACACTGAAATTCGCGCCCGAGAACAGCGAGTCGATGTGGTCCCTCACCAAGACCACCAGCGCCACGTCCACCGCGAACACGACGCTCCCGACGATCGCAGCCACGATGGCAATGACCAGTGCGATGATGGCGACCACGTGCGAGTGCAAGAATAGGGAGAGCAAAAAGACGGTCGTCGACAGCCCTGCCGCAACGAGATGGAGGGAGAGGAGGAGCAACAGGCTCGTCTCGGCCACGTTTGCGAGCTCTTGCGAGAGCCCGATGTCACCCAGGAAACTCGCTGGGATCGTGTAACCGAGCTCGGGACCGTAGCATGTTCCTTGCGACACATCCGACTGCATCGGGCTGCGAAAGACAGCATGAGCACCTCGCTGATCCTACAAGCAGGATCGACTTGCTTGGTCGCACACACGCCCCACACGCCGAAATAGAGGCTCGTGGCCGCATCCGAGACGGGGTTCGGCGAATTCAGCGCCGAAACCTTGATGATGTATATTGATGGGATGATGGTCAGCGACAGTCCGACCAAAATGAAGAGCAGGAACCCAGTGAAGAAGGTGACAATGGTCGTGAGGGATACCACGAGATGCCTTTGCAGTGGGCGGGGGACCTGGAATCCACAAATGTCCAGCGTAGTCGCCATGCTCGTCTAGGATGGGGACAGTGAACCGGGCGCCCGCGAGGGCCTGGGATGGTGTTCACAGGGATCTTTTACATGGCCTTGAGGCGATCTAGACGGTTTTAGGCCTTGGCTGATCATGAGGCGTGTGTGACCAACAGGTTGGACCAGGGTTTCGTAGCGCCCTCTTATCTTGCTTATCGTTGCCCACGCCAAGCAGGCGTGCTGGACGAGGTAGCTGCAGAGGCGTGCGAGTCTAGACGACATCTCAGCAACAAGCAAGTACTAGTAGCATGACTGACCATGGCTGTTGGAAAAGCGAGTACGAATGGGAGGTCTTGCGTCGTTCGGACTCGCAGTCAAGGGATACCGTGCTCTCCGTCCTCTTCGACGACGGCGCTCAGTGCCACTTTTCGCGTGTGCGTGTCGCATTGGTGTTGAGGGACGACGTTGCTCCCGAACATCGCACCGCATGGGTACGGACGATCGCCTAGCACATTCGTTTCAGGCTCGCTCATCGTTGACTCAGCGAATCACGCTCCACCCATCGTCATTTTCTGTCAACAGTCACGTTTCTGCTCTGGACAGCCCCGTGGATCCCTCGCTCCCGGTCTGCCACGTCGTGTTTGTAGCCGACCGGCACTCGGCGCGTTCGCAAACCATAGTTCAGATAGCGAGACTCTGTGGGGAGCTCGTGCTCGCCGATCCTGCGTGCTCTGGTGTCAAAGTCTTTGAATTGGATCACCCCCTGAAGGAGAACACGGAGAGCGTGTCCGTCTCGTTCACCAGTTCGTATCTGTTGTCCACCGTGATACCGCGCGGCGTCTTCCCCGATCCCTGGGTCGACCAGCCTGCGACAGTCGGTCGCGTCGTGCGCGTCATTCCAGTGCGCAGCAAACGGCGAGCGATTCCTCTTCCCACAGACGTGCTTCTCATCGTCTTTGAAAACTTGCGTTCTCCGTGTCGCGGCTGGCGACGAGACCTGTTGAGCGCTGCGCTGGTGTGCCGAGAATGGTCATGCGCACTCGGCGTACTCTTGGTCGATTTTCGCTTTCCAGACAGCCAGCAGTGCCACCCGCCCGAAATAACAAGCTTTGCGGCCGGTCTTGTCGCGCGTCCCAGCCTCGGTCTCGACATCAAGTACCTCTCGGCGGGCTACTTTGAGAGCCACCCGACGTGGGACCCGTTTCCGGTGCATCCGCCAGGGAATCCGACCCCGATGTTCCTAGCCAAGTTGCGGTTACAGCAGGCCCCCTTGCGTCGGTCGCAGTTCGCACATGCGTTCCTGTCGATCCTGCGCACCGCTAAAAACGTCGAGACGCTGTCTCTCGACACGGCCAACGCTCTCATCGCCCCGACAGACGACATCCTCGACGCCCTGTCGGGGCTGGACAGACTGCGCGAGTTTTTCGGGAGATGCCCGTTCACCATGGCCCGACTGCTGTCCTGCGTTGCTGCGTGGTCGTCGCTGAAGGTTCTCACCGTCCTTGGCGTCCCCTCCCCCGGTACAGGTACCGGCACACCTACGCCCGCGCCCCGTGCCCCGCCCAGTCGTCTGACCGAGGTGGTGCTGGTGGGCGTGCCGATCCAGGACGACGAGCTCGCGTGGTTCGTGAGCGGGGGCGTGCTCGAGCGGTTGACGCTGCAGAGCATCACGTACTTGACCAACGCCGGACTCGGTGCGGCCCTGCGCGTGGTCTGCAAGTCACTCAAGCACCTGAGCGTCGTAACTGGCGCGCTCGCGCGTGCCCCGGGCGAGGCGCACGCGGTGGACGAGACGGTGGGCGAGCTGGAGCGGCTGACGGGGCTCGAGATTGGCCGCGAGGTGGCATCGGAGCGGCTGATCGAGCGGCTCGGTCAGCAGCGGACGGCGTCGATCGATCTGACCTTGGCGGGTGAGTGGACGATCACGGAATTTGCCGAGTGGAGGGGCCGAGTAGTCAGGCGCTTATTCACTTCCGAGATCTGATCGGTCATCGTGTACAGTCCCCCTTTCCTCAGTAGAAAGATTAGCCGATGGTTTTGGACCAGTCAAAAACCACTGGAGACGTCCCTCTGCTTGCCATGCACCGCTTCCTCGACGCCTTCAAGAACCACGGCTCGGTCCGCCACTCCCCAAGCCCCACCAGCGAGCGCTCCGTCGACAGCGACGACGAGTCCGACTTCCTCCTCGACCACAGCCCGCCAGAGATCCCCAGTCCCATTGGCGACGACCACATCGACAACGCCGAACTCGCCGCCCTCGTCGCCCAGTACGGCCACGCATCCGCCACCGCCTGGCTTGAGCGCACGCACTACCACATCTGGCGCCCCCCCGAGCCCGTCCCGCAGTCGTCGTTCCGCCCCGTCCAGGGCTACCTCCATACCGACGCCTGGGTCTTTGCCTGGGGCGCCCCCCTCGTCTCCAACGGGGCCGCGCTCGAGCCCACCCTGTCCCAGTTCATCGCGTGGGGCCAGTCTCACGGCCTCCATCTCGTCTACTGCTGCGTTCCCGACGAGATCGAGCGGCTATTGGCGGACATGGGCTGGTCCACCGTCAGCTGCATCACCGAGCACGTCATCGATCCGCAGCGCGTGCTCAACTCGACCCGCTCGGACGACGAAGGCGGGCATGGCTCCATGGTCAAGGATCTCAAGAAGAACCTCCGGCGGGCAGAGAGAGCCAAGGTCAAGGTCAAGCGCGTCTCGCGCCGCGACTGGCCCTGCGATCTCAAGCGGGAGATTGAGAGCGGCATTGCTGCCCGGAAGCACGCCCGAAAAGGTCTCCAGCTCGCTGCCGTATGTACCTGTCGATCGTTTCTTATACCACACTCACCGTGCCGATTCATCGCCAGACATCTTTCGACCCCTGGGTCGACTTTGAGAACCGCGAGTACTGGATCGCCCACCAGCACGGCAAGGTGAGCGCCATCGAACACGCTCAACGTATCAATCACTCACCAGACCTTGGCAGGTCGTCGGCGTCTTGATCCTTACCCCGGCAGGAGATACCTACGTCATCAAGCACGTGGCCCAATTCCCCGGTGCACCCAAGGGCACATCCGAGTGCTTGATACATACCGTACTTCGAGATCTTCAAGAGGAATACCCCCATGGCCGCCTGGATCACAATCCAGGTCATCTTATTGTCACATTCGACATGAGTGCGGCAAGAGATCTCAAGCCGACCAGGAACATACCGGGCTGGAAGCTGGCCTGGCTCAATCAGACGTACACAAAGGTCGTCCGTGGCGCACACCTTCTCAGTCGACACGATCTTCGGGTACGTCGGGGTTTCGGGTGCGAGCTACCCCACATTTACTGACCAGCATTTTTCCCCTTAGCGAAAATTCGATACGTTCGCCCGGCGGATGTTTGTGTGTTACCCAACAGAGGATGGATTCGGGTTAGACGGGATAGAAAATTTGTTGAAGCTGTTGCGACATTGAGAGCGCACACGCGAAACCCCATCTTCTCACCCCTAGATCTATACTTCGGCACGTTATCCTGAGATCTTAATTTATACACTATATCGTTATCTAGAAATGTCGTCAATCGCTTTTCCAGAGCCTGCACGAGGACTTGTCCAATGCTTTGCGTATCACCTTGTCCTTCCTGTTGGGTGCGAGAGCGATGCAGGTGGGGACGTTTTCCGGCTGTTCTGTCCAGAGATGGTGGGATATCGGGGACGGCGCGACGCTCGAAAGTGCGGTAGAAAGTCTTTCGAGTGAAGACACATTCGGCGTCTGAAAACACGCAACCAGACAGTCGGTCACGTGCACGGCGATACGCCTCCTGGCACAAAAAGTACATAGCCCACCTGCAGAACGACCTGCTCCAATCAGTTTATTATCTGACGAGGAAAAAGCTACCGCGAGACGCACCTTGCGCATGTTCTTTAGGTCGTCCAGGTAAGCGATCGTGTCCGGTCGTTCGCGTGTCTCGTGCAACACCTGCCGTGAAGGAAAGAAACAGCGATCGGTGCCGTCCAACGGGGCCAAAGGCCGACACTCAGCGAACGTGAACGAGGACGGACAGGACGATACGTACTGCGGTGGCCGCGTGCGCTGCTTGCGCCATGAGCGGCCCAACGCCCCATTTTTCCTTCTTTTATCCGAGGGTGGGGGTCGTCAGCCTTTGTGGAGGTCGCTGCAGGTGGCAGCGTCAACGCGTCGCATCTGACGCGCGCGGACTCACGTCAAAGAGGTCCCTGCGTACGACAATCTGCATCACGAGCGGCTCTGGACCGGTGGGTGTCTTGGGGTTCGGGGAGGCCGTGTCAGACGGGGCCGGAGAGACTGTGTCCGTAGGAGGCGACGCGTGTTTCTGCTCCATTGTCCAAAAATGCCTTCTGTTTCCGAATTCAAGTCCTGCAACGAGGGACGGTCGCAGCAGAGATGGACGCATCGACGGAGACGCTCCGGAACATGCGGCCCGGGCACTGCCTGTCCATCTCCGACTGAAAGACGCGGACAATGCCGGATCTCTAAACTTCCCGTCGTCGTCCGACATGTTCATCGGGTCCGCTTTCCACTGTGAACCGAGCGTAGACGTTCCCCAAATACTACATACTTCAGTGTGTGAACTATGCTAGGATGTGACCGGGGATCCTCTACCTTGTAAGTAGCTGCAGCTCATGGCGAGTTGCTGGGATGCCTAACTCTCGATGGCAGGTGAGCGGGGACGACCTGAGGCATTTTCTATAACACGCTAAGCTGCAGATACAAAGTCACCTATTTAGTGCTTGTCGTGCAGTGCGATGCCACCTATCAACTTCCCAATCGGTTCTCATACGGCCATCGCATCATCCACCACTGCCCGTTTGAGTCGACAACTTCTCCTGGTGGAACGTGTCTGTGTCAAACTTGGGATGAAGAACGTCGCCGGAGGTGTCCCGGACCAGGCGTAAAAGCATGGTAGAACGACTGGCAATCGTCATCACGACTCGCCATGCTCGACTCGAAGCAGGTGACGAGAGAGATACCTGTGTGTGTTTTCTCCTCCGCTAATCATTCTCGCAGATCTGGACCATCCGCACGACTGTCCAGTCGGCCCTTGCGCAGTGTGACACTCCCTTCGAACCTACCCCGTTTGACCACGACCTCTACCAAAAGTGTATAGACGAAGCGGTCCGACATGGCTACCCCACGTACAGCGACCGCCCTGTGCGGACGTCCTTGAAAGTGTCTATGCAATGACAGCGGGCAGGCACCTCGACCGTCCAGCTCAAATATGGCTAGCGCTCTAGACGTCGTGCGTCACCTACGTCGACGAGATCCCGAACTGTTTCCCATCAGAGATCCCTAGTGTCTATCTGTTCAACGAGCGTTTAATAGGGGGCCATCGACAACCCAACGTTGTCCTGAACGCGCTCGCGGACATCATTGGGTGGATACCGGAACTATGTCAACTAATCCCCGCAAAATTGATCACGACGTCAAGTTTAAACGCTGTCACTGCCAATTTGCTCGCGTACGAGACCGCATCCATGCAGGGATATCAACCGTCCATCTCGTTTATCGAACCGCGGTGCAGTCAGCTGAATGAGACCGGGTTTAGATCGCGAGCATGGCCACGCAGTACCCCATCTACTACCATACGAGGACCGCCATCGCGGGGGGCTACGCATACATGGCGTTCTCGAGCGAGATGCCACTGATGGAGTACGTCCAGGCGATTCCGGAGGTCGTGCAGTTCATCGGCAACATGCAGTACATCCCTCCGTCCTCCCAAAGAACCCACCTCCATCCACGATTTCGCTCACACACGCACACCTCTCTTCTTCCCCTTTCCTCCGTCTTGTAGCGACGTATTATCGTTCTACAAGGAAGAGCTCGCCGGAGAAGAGGACAACCAGGTCGCGGTGATAGCACGTCGCAGCGGGGGATCGTCGCACCTAAACGCCTTCACAGCGTTGGCGGACGAGGCGGTCGGCCACTATGCCAAGGCCTTGGCAATATTACAGGAATTTCGGCGCGCTCGCGAAGAGTTCAGGGGTTTTGCGATGGGATACATCGGCTATCACGCCACCTCGAAAGAGTACAAGCTCGCAGACATGAATCTGTAAGAGGATAAGTACTGACGGGGGAACGGGTTGCGGAGTGCACTGTGCAGGTTGATCATTTGAAGGTTCGTGCGATGTGGCGGACACATGTACGATACCTTTGCGTTATGTTCGTCGTGCTTATCCGGGAACGTAGTACTTGGAAGCTGCGCGGCTCGCTGGAGCGCTGAAGTACTGGAGTACAACTAGACCCGGGGATCAAATGCTCGTGAGAGTCCCGATACTAATTCCCGTTGTGACGGTACTCCCTCAAGTCAGTCAAGTGGATAAGATCTGATGTATTGAGCGGGGCGTGTCGTTAGCTACTTAAATGTTTAGTGGCGAATAAGATCGCGGTAAAGTATGCGTGAGTGGTGGTACTTTTCTTAATCTACGTGATGCAAAGTGTGAAGGTGCGGATAGCGACAATGTGAGCAGTGCGCAAAGGAAGGGACAGGCGGAACAGCCATGGAGATGAAGCAAGATTAATCAGCTAGAAACAAGTCACCGCATTTAATCCTTCTTTTCTTCCTTGTTCTCTGGTGAT
>JBBPLV010001191.1:0-11017 GCA_038089975.1 Boletellus ananiceps | reverse complement strand
AAAGTCAAGATCCAGATCCCAAACGTCCTCTTCTTCCACCGTCTCCCATCCGTGGATACCACTCCCTGTAGCACATACACGGGCCATGTCTAGCCAACCCCAGCGAATCATGGACGAAAGAAACCACGTTACCTCGGCCATCCCACTCCCGCTGCTTTCCCGACCGAACCCCACTGTTCTCCTCGTCCTCCCGCACCGTCCTCTCGCACACCTCGCCTAGATGGTCTGTCGAACACCCACAGTCACACCACTTGGTCGTCAACTTTTCCCGCAACACGTTCCCATACCCGCTCACGTCAAACTCGCGCGCGACACGCCAAAGCGTCTGCGAGACGCGCTCGTACCCGAGACGGACCTTGAGCCGCCAGTGCTGGTCCCACCCCGGCGGTGGGGTCGAGCGCAGGAGCGACTTGTCGCCGTACTTGAGCTCGCAGGCCTCTTCGAGCGCTTCGAGACCTTCGGCGAGCGTCCCCAAGTGGGGCGGCTTGGCGAACGTAGCGTGGGGCATCGCATCCAGCACGTCGAGGTGCACCTTGAGGCCGTCGTAGTGCGGTAACAGCCGTAGCGAGTGCAAGCCCCGGTTGCGACACACCGGCACGTTGTTCGACAGTGCCTGTAACCAATCACGACGGACAGAGTCAGTACCAATGGATATGTGTGGTTAAGGAGAAATAAAACAAATGGGGATAAAATGAATGAATGGATAAAAGAACGGGAATGCGCACAAAGTCGCGCAAGGCGGTGTAGGACCACAGCACGCTCTTCGTAGCTACGCGCTCTCCGGATTGACGGAGCTCCATGCTGACGACGGACCGGAAAAAGTCCTTGATGTCCTCGCAGTCGGCGTTGTAAGCGACCCAACCCGGACCGCCGACGGTGATGCAACGCATGACGAAGGTGGGGAGATGGATGAGGGCAACGCAGTAGAGGTGGGTAGAGAACAGACGGGCAATGTCTTGCTCGAAGCGAAGGAGAAATATGCGCGCGATAGCCCGTTCGAGCTGGGACACGGCCGACATTGCACTGGATATGCCACGGTCGATGTGGGTTGGCATGCGCTTGTGGTCGTGGTGGTCCTTGGGAGCGTCCCTCGACGGAGCGGCGCCGGTGCTGGCTGGCTTTTTCTTTTGTCCCGCATTGTGTCTCTTCTTGACATGCGAGTACTTTGCAGGCATTGTTGTCGTTACCCCGGTCGTCGTGGCCGACAATGAAGATCAATCACGCACGGCTGTCGTGTCGCCTTGCTCGTGATCTGTGCGCAGGCAGTGCGGCCTTATTGCTGTGGCGATAGCAATACGATTATGTAATACACCACTTGCTTTAGCGAATGGCCTGAAGAAAATCGACATGGAATTGTCGCCAATCTACGACATCCCCGAGCCCGTCGTCCGGCTGTATCTCCTCCTCGGCCTCCAACACACACGCCTTCAATTCCGGACTCGATTCTTCCAGCATCCACGCGCAGTCACCCCTTTCCCATCTTGGGTCTCGCGTGCGGCGTGGCGGGAGGGGCATCGACACCGGCCGCGCACGCTGCGGCGCATGATGGTGCAGGAACGCATCCCCATTCGGAGAGCTCGACAACAAGAGGGACCCTTCCTCTCCTATCGGTGTGACCGCGATTCCGTCCACCTCGCCTAGATTCACAAAAAACGACCGCGATCCCGCAAGGGAGCGAATCCCGTCCATCTCGATCGGTGGGGCGAGAAGACAATACTCCTCTTCTCTGTTGCGAAACGAGCGTCAGGCGCCAGGCTCGTGGCAATCTTGGTACTCACGGGCACTTGGGGCATTTCCCGATATCAAAGGAAAGCTCTGCAGATGACCATCCCTCCGTCGCCTCTTTCGTTGGGCGCAAAGACATGGACGATGTTTGCCGACGCACGGGTTTTGGCGCATGCGGCAGGGCCGTCGGGCTCGAATCTGTCGACACGGAGGTGGCCGGACTAGGATGACGTGTGCTCCGTCTGAGCAGGCAAGAGGACAATGACGCCATCGAAGATGTTCTCCCTCTGGAATTGTTTTCCTGCAAGGAAGAGCTCGACGAATGTGTCCGGGAACGACGGGTGCGGGGCCTTCGTGCAATAGCTCGAAGCCCTGAATGAAATAGACTCGAATACTCTACGCCCGTCGCCCAATCCTTTGCCTTTAACCAAGACATTGTCCGATCGTACGGAGATCCGGATGAACGTGCCAGCGATGATAAAAGAGAGCACTGCACCGAGGATGAGTGCCGATAATGTGAGGGGGAATGTCTCGCCAGGTTTTGTACTATATGTACCCCTGGAGATTGCTGCCTCAGCAGGGCCGTGAGGACATGTCCAGTACTCGGGAGCATCGGGTCCTGCACAGGCACGAAGGCGTCATTTGAAAAAGTCTGGATAGCCAAAAACACCCTAGTCCCACCAGGAGGCTGTGGCCCTGCAGCGCCAAGAACTGACGTCGCGGCCAATAGCAGCGCATCCGGTAGGTAGAATGCAGCATGGTCAACCCCTCGACCAGTTGCAGCTTGGCTATGCGTGATTTGAATTAGTGATAGCGGTTGATGATCCAAATACAATAAGAGTCGCGGGCAATTCCGCCCACCATATCCCCAAGACGCGGAGGACGCAGACGGGTGAGAACCAGGGCCGGGTGTATCCAAGGGACTCCATGAGAACATTGGGCGACTCCCGCGCCGGTGCCACCGTTCTTCCCAGTCTCCCGCGATCAACGTATCAGGAGCGTCCGGAAGTATTACGGTCAGATGGTGATTGTTTCATCGTCACCGAAGACTTTGTAAGGGCACGAAATAGGCATTGTCGACATGTCAAATTCCCGAACTTACTTGCGATCATCAAGGGATGAGAGTCAGAAAGTGAACAATGGAGGGATGCCCGATCTTGGCTCGCGCTGTGCAAAGATCGAACCTTGTTTCCTACAGCGGAAACGAAAAAGGGATGCCCAGGAATCGTATGATATGCCTCATCCATCTTTTGATGCAAACCCAGCTAGGATTGCGCCCTCGCACGGAGAACGGACGGAAAGTTCATTTTTGAAATCGACGTACCCCGTTTCGGCGGCATTCTTTGGCCTGGATACCTGGTGATAAACCCACTCCACAAGATTGCGAGGTGTTAGTTGATGCCAAGTTATCGACGAAGGTCGGCAGTGGCGGAGCAGTATAAAGAGTAGCACCAGGCCATGTGCTGATGGCTGTAAAGCCCGTGAACACGCGATGAACTAGTTGTTCACCATCCAAGAGTAAGAAGACCAAGGAGAATAAAAAAAGGCCGCTGATAGACTTCATAGGGCTGACGGAGTGGTAACCGCCATCAATGGCTCACCAGCCGATGGCGAGGATGGATAGAACGAGGCGCAAAAAGAGCACCGAAAACGCCGTGCTGCGCGAGCGCGTGATGTGGGTGTATAGGTTGCGGGGCGCCGAGAAATGGAACACGAGGCATCAAAAGACGGGCTTTGATGGCGTCCGAATGTGTAGAGCACCCCAGTTGCCAACACTAGATTTGTTTTCTCTTCTTGGAAACAACGAGCGTCATGTCTCTGGATTGAATGCGAGTATCAACACATCGCAAATAGACCGTGTTCGTTTACTGCACAGTCGAGGACGGTAACGCAAAAATGGAATCATCCTCATCTTTGTTGAGCCGCCTTGGCTTGCATCTTCGACTGAGCCAACAGATCTTTTTGCTGCTCAGCCAAGATGCGGCGCTTGTTGAAATAATCAATCTAGAGCGGTGAAAGGAAGACGGCGGTGTCACTGAGAATGTGGGACGAGGCAGCAAAAAATAGACATGCCCAGCTTTTAGCACAATTGGCCTCGTAGTGCGACTTTTCGCGTGTGCATGTGTTCCCTTCCTTTCCTGCTTCGAGAACGCCCGCATGGTCGAGACAGGCAAAGTAGGCGTCTCTGCTCTCCCAGCATTTCTTCCTGTCCTCTCGAGAGACGGCAGAGGCGTCTGGTTTCGAGGTGCTGAACCAGCCCATGCAGGTCGTCCGAGTCTGAGCGCAGTCTCACACGGTCCTTGTCTTCCCCGAACATGGACATGGCTTCCCCGCAAGCCTCGACGCCTGTCCATCTTCACCCGCTCTCCCCAGACGAACTCCCGCCAACCTCGAGGGGCCGTCGGACGCGTGCAACCACGCAGGATGGCGTGCTCGCGGACAACTCATCCACCTCCAAGCCGCAACAAAACTACTTCACGCTCAAAGCCCAGCTTGGTTCCGATGCTAGCACCAACACCCTCGCCCACGGCGACGCACGGCCCAGCTGGGACGGCAGCGTACGTAGCTTTGGGAAATCGTCCAGCGGTAGCGATCTCACCCTCCATCGGCGGCCGTCCGCCGCGTCCCTCGCCGCTCTCCTTCAGCAATCCCCACGCGCGCCCCGCTTCCTCGTCGCACCCCCGTACGACCCCACCTACCTCGCCCCACCCAGCCCGACCACTGCGCGAATATGGCCGCTCTCGGAGGCGGTCTCTCCCGCCGTCGCGCAGGTCGTCGCGCACAAGTGGCACGAGTACTCGGACGAAGCGATTCAGTCTGCGATTGCACATCTGAGTGCCGCCGAGTCGCCCTCTGATGCCGACTCTCATCCCTATCACACCGCCCTCCGTGTCTTGTCTTCCACCCTTGACAACCTCTCCCGCGTTCGACTCGAACTCGAGGAAGACCGGAAACTGTTGGAGGAAAAACAAAAGGCTGGAAGACAGCGTGCGGAGACACTGTTGCAAGAACTGTTGCCCTCGGAACAAGAGGTTGCACGACGTGTCATACAATCCATCTTTACCGACGACGACGAACGTCGACACCACGTTAAGCGTCAGGAGAGTCTTTCGGTGCGCAGACGACATCTCTTGTTGCTACTCGATGTTGTTGATACCGCTCTCTCTGTAGTCCTTAAAGACGTCTCTCACGGAGGCGCTCGAGGATCAGGTGCTGCTGGCTCAGAAGCTGTCTGTGGGTGAGAGCATCACATCGTCCACACCGACATTCCTGGCATCGTCGAACCACACGGCTCATGCGGATTCGCACCTTGGGGATACCACCTCCACCAATGCCCCATCTCTCTCGGCGGCCGTCAGAGATGTGTCGTTGCCATTGCACAGAGACATTCCCGTTGACGATACCCACGGTACGCATACACACCTCCCCAGACAGGATAAAGCTTCTCTCGGCGAATGGGTGGGAACTTGGCTCCACAAGGGAAAATCCAAACATCCTCGTGGTCTGTCCACTCTTGCCATCAAAGAAGAGTCGGCCAGCAAGGAATCTTCGCGCGATCCATCCCCCCACTCCAACCCAGAAGCCGCCGCCGCTCCGCGTCGGAAGCACTCCAGGAGCGTCTTTGAAACACTCGGTATCTCCATCTTGAATCCCTCCGCGTCTGGCCCGGGCCTCTCCAAGCAGCGAAAGACCAAAGTGGTGCCAAGTCCATCGTTGTTACCCCCTGTGCAGGACGGACCTCCACCATCGATAACATCGTCGCCGATTCTCACTGGCACATTCCCATTGCCATCTCCGTCGGCACCTCAGCTGGCGACCTCGCCAGACCCCTATGATGTAATAACGGAAACGTCTACGACGAAGTCCCCGTCGCTAGTGGATGACAAGCGTCTCCCTCAAAGCGCCTCTCTACGAGCCATCGCCCACGCCACACGCGTCATGACCTCTGATCCAGGCAGTATCCTCGTCGACCAGGGCCGTGACGCGGGTCCGCTCGTCCGCCGGCTTGCCTTTGACCTTGTCCAAACCGCGCGCGACGAGCATGTCCTCTTTCGTGAGTTGCCGAAACCGAGAGATCGCAGGGAGCGGAAAGAAACACGTACGGAAGGTGGCCATCAAGTCGTCGCCCGCGCGACGCTCAGCAATGTCGAAGGGATTGCCGCCACCGAGTCCCTGTCGCGTGCGTTGAATGCCCAGGGTCAGGTCGTGCGTAAGTCGGGATCGCGGACGGGCGGACTTATCACAGCTTCGCTGACGGCGCCCATTCTCAACGCACTGATGCCTCAACCGCAGCGAAAGCCAACGGGTGGGCTCGAAGGCGTTCCAAAGTCCAATGTCGACGTCAACGCCATCCCTCCCCAGCCTGTCATCCGCAAGCCTGGTTCGGTCCCGCTCGAGTCGATTATCCCGGCCACATCCAAACCCCCGACGCACTATCTCTCGCGCAAATATGCTCCTCTGACGGCGCCCGACTTTCGTTTTACGATTCCACTCCCAAATGCAGCATCGCGATTCAGCGTATATCATGACGACGAGAGCAAGCAGCCACTGACGGATCGATATGGATTCATTTACGATGTGTCGCAATACGACGTCTTATTACTGGTCAGGGCCAAGGAATGTGGAAGTACCGCGCCTGCTTGCCTGACTGGGGTTAGGATTGCCGATCGGAAGGAGAGTAATTCCTGGTCGGATGAGGAGGCGGACGCTGCTAAATGTGTCGTTCATGTTACCAAAGGACCCTGCGAATGTGACGGACGTGGTTCGTCTCCTGGCGCTGGTACGCCGGAGGAGGCGAACGGTCGGTCTATGGTATCTTCCTCACCACCGGCAGAGAATAGCAGGCCGTTGTCGCAGAGATCGCGTGGCTCCTCTCCCGGGCCCTCTCGCAGCAAGCAGCGTCGGTCCACGGTGACTTCTTCGCTCGACGTGCCTGCGCCAGATCCCACCTCTGTGCTTACCGTGTCCACGAGTACACCGCGCCATGTCTGCGCCAACACGATTCGACTGTTGTTGGAAGACTTGACGAAGATTCATGACCTACGACAGACGGCAACACGCAAGGACTGGGATGCCTTTGTCAAACAACGTAGTCGCGTTCGAGTTGGCGCCAAGTTGGGGGTACCCACAGCGACGACAACGTCGTCCGTCAGTAGCGCTGCGGCGCTCCTCGGGCTCGGGACGACGGACGAAGAGGAGGAACTTGCGCATACGGAAGGTTTAATTGGCTTTGCTCAACTCGGTCTCTCGTCCAACCGCGATGAACGCACTCAATTCGACAAGCTGATCCGTGGGGGGATCCCGCTTGTCTACCGGTCCAAGCTCTGGCTCGAGTGTAGTGGGGGTCTCGAGATGCGCGAGCCGGGTTTGTTTGGCGACCTGCTGGTACAGGCGAACGAGGATGCAGGGCATGCGCTAGTGCGGATCGAGATTGAAAAGGATGTTGGCCGAACGATGCCGCTGAATATTTTCTTTGGCGGGGACGGGGCAGGGGTGGTGAAGCTTCGTCGGGTGCTGACGGCGTATAGTCGGTAAGCGGCATCACTCGTCGTTGCTGCGCTTGCTGTCGTTGTTCACGGTGTGCCCCGCTCACGTTCACACTTCCTGGCGACTACAGGCGCAATCCGTCCGTAGGCTACTGCCAGGGCATGAACCTCGTCACCTCGACGCTCCTCCTGGTCCACGCGGACGAAGAGGAAGCGTTTTGGGTGCTGTCGGCCATCGTCGAGCGCATACTCCCCGACGACTTTTTCTCGCCGCTGCTCCTCCCTTCGCGTGCGTGTCCGCTGGTGCTACTCGACTATGTGCAGGAGCTCCTTCCGAAGTTGCACGCGCATATGCTTGACCTCGGCGTCGACCTCGCCGCGATCTGTTTCTCGTGGTTCTTGTCCCTGTTCACGGACTGTCTCCCGATTGAGGTAACGTTGGCGTCGTTCACTATTCTGTCTCTTGTGCTCACTGATACGTGGACGACGCATGTGCGCGCTCTCGCGGACAGACACTCTTTCGAGTCTGGGACGTCTTTCTCGTGGACGGGCTGGACGTCCTCTTTCGCATCGCGCTTGGCATCCTTAAAGGCAACGAAAGCGAGCTCGTTCAGTGCGAGTCGATCCCGGCGGTCTACGTCGCGCTGGAGAACCTGCCAACGCGCATGTGGCAGCCGGACAAACTTTTACAGGTAGGTAGTCTATCATTGGCATTTAGATCCGGCTCGGTGTTGAAGTTGCCTTCACCACGCCCTGTGGCTAGATGGAGCTCGAGCTTAGAACGACGATGACACATGGAGAACTGATGCGACGTCGGGAGGCTCACGTCCACAAGCTGCAGCAACTCGTGCCCGGGTCATAACCTGCGCCTCCTGCACCCCACTGCCACTTTGTTTACTTTGAACTCTTAAATCTTGAAGCACGCTTTCCTATCATCGCCCCACATATCGATAGAGCAGATACATTACATGTAGAACGTTTTCGCTCTCTTTTCCAGAGCCCTCGCTATAATCCGCTATCATTGATGCATGTATTTTTTTTTCTCTTGTCCCTAGTAAGAAGGACATATGTACCCTTACTTATGGTACGATTGTTAGACGAGGGGGGGTGGACGCATATATCGACGCATAATGCGACGCTGTCGTTGCTTATCCACATTCAAACCCTTGAAGTCTAGTCGAACGGTCACAAAGTTTGGTAAAGCCGCATGTATGTAGTGGTCAGGGCTGGTTCTAACCCCTTGGGTCGATGGCAACTCGTTCACTGGATGATATATATCTTGTGTGTGAGCAGAAAGCCGCTCACCTATTGTTCCTTTGAAAAGGGTTACCAAATGTACGGTACTGTGCATGTATGCGCGCTACTCATCCCTGACCTTGTCGTGTTGCTGGCCTCTTCTTGTAGTAGTGGCGATCCGTGTGCAGCGTGTTCATCCACAGCAGCTGCTCGAAAGGTGATCATGCCGATCACGGGGACGAGGGCGTGACGGGTGGTTTGGAGCGAGATCAGAAGGGCGTGAAGGGGCGTGGGTGTCGCGTCGCATCTCACCGGGCGACCATGAAACACTAAAAAGGACGCAACGGACGCGCGCTCAGAGATGCCATCACAAACGTGATCCGCGGCACAGAAATGAACAGGTCCTGAATAGTTGCTGGACTCGGAGCATAGAGGTGGATGAGAGTCACGTGTGTCCTGCGAGGCAAGTGATTGAGGCGGAGTTGCGAGTCCATCATGATCCGAGTCCCGCCTCCGAGTCCGGTGCACTGCTTCCCGCCGTCTGCCACCAATCCTGCTACCTTGGAACTAGCGAGTGTTGGCTAATGCTAGTGTCAAGATATCAGTGCGCATCCTCACTACCGACTACTTTGTCCGCGATGTTTCGATCATCTTTTCAGTGGAGCAGTGATCTTGAACATAGGACAGAAGGGAAGCACGTACTGCCAAAACTCTCAAATCGCCTTCGACAAGGACTATGTGAGTGTCTATATTGCGATCGTCTCGCCGTTGCACTCACTATCCTGGTAGGATTGACATTCCGGGTCGCTTGCTTTGCGTTCTGCGTACTTTGCTCTGATCCTCCGTCGACTCATTCCAACTCCGTTCACAGGTCTCTAAGGCGGTTCCTGGACTCACCACTACCAAACGGTATAGACACGTCTGCGTTTACTGAGGTCAGGTGGTCATCGCTGTCCGACGTCGCAACTCGGAGGTGCATGTCATTGATCCATGGGCTCGAGTGGTATGCTTGGAGGTTCAGAAGGTTCTGGGGGTGTACAGGTGCGCTGTGGTTGAGTGGTAAGGCACGTCGACAGTGCTCTTTGTGCGCCGCCATGTTGAGTTGCTCGTATCTTGTAGCGCTGTCGCCTCTGCCTCCATTCGACTCTCTGGGTCTCCTTGACCTACTCGGATATCACACCACATCCCTGGTGCTCGATGGGTACAGAATATTTCTCGAGGGCCGGGTGACAGCAGGCCCGTCTCGAGATCCCAAATAAAGAGAAACGCCCTGTTTCCATATCGCTGAGAGCATGGAGAGTGTCAATAGGGCACTTGACTACGTAACAAAACTAATGTAAGCCCTGAAGCAGTGAGCAACAGTGGCTACTAGTCTCAAAACCCGACGTTACTTCTTAGGAGCCGGCAGGCTGACGCCCGAAGTGAACGACACCCATACTTACTGCCCCCCACAACCCGGCGATCTCAGGCCAACCCTGAACACCCTCGCCAATCATGGTTACTTGTGAGCCTTTCCTGACTTTGTCATGTCCTCCGTATGCGCCGAGTCCCATGTCGGGTCACTCAATGCCACGGGACGGCAAGAACATTGGCGTGTTTGACATCGTCAAGGCGCTCCGGGAGGGACATCAGCTGTTCAGTATGTTCGCATACATCCCCGCGTTGGCATCTTTCAGGCATCTGCTCGCGCAGTACCGATGCATGTCGCTCGCCAATTTCGCGCGACACAACCTGGTCGAGCACGACGCCTCCCTGCTCCACCTCGATGCGCATAGCGAGGACGAGTATGCGCCGACGTCCGCGAGCGAATTGCTTACGAGAGCTAACCCTCGAGGAAAGCGAACACTATCGGCCCGATCGGATGACGTGACCAACCTTTGGGTGAAGTGCGATGCGGAGTCGAGGCCGCTAGATGGGGTGCATGTGAAGATTGCACGCGCGGGAGGGGGGCGAATGCGGCGACGGAGGGCGTCGACATAGACGTGCTGCGTCTGTTGGTGCAGCAAGAGCGACTGCCCGATGCGTGGGAGCCGCACCACACGCAGAGACTGTACAAGACCTGTCGTATGACGATCGTCGTGCGAGAACGGATGAAGGCGATGAATGAAGGTCGAATGCACAACATTCTGGATGACGACACCGGATCTCGGCCAGAGGGGTGGGCAAGGGGAACGTGCCTTCGCTCATCTCATGACTTGTGACGATTTCTTTCTTGCCGTGGACTCTTTGCATCTACAAATTACAGCTTGTATGTGTGTAGTGAGTGGGGTCGGAATTTCGGGGCCAGTTCCAAAATGTTACTGTGGTGGCGGGGGTCCAGACATCCATTGATCATTGGTGGCAGTGGCGACATCGTGGGTGGCAGCCTCGATGCCATGCTACTGTGTCTGTGACTGACCGTAGCTCATTGGTGCGTCGTTGTACGGTCGTGCGCCATTTTCTTCAGATTGGACCTTACTATCGCTTCTGACAATGGCTGTTTGCGATAGACTCGGACAGACGCCCGTGGCAAGAATTTCACCGAAATTAACGGTGCCAGTAGACTGCTGCACAAGGCTGGCCTGGTTGCC
>JBBPLV010001190.1:0-11020 GCA_038089975.1 Boletellus ananiceps | reverse complement strand
ATGCATACACCTGTTCGCCAGTTGATGTTACCGCTCATTCAATTGCAGAAGGAAGATGCATACGTCTGTCAGAACACATCCCTGAGCGATACTAACAGATCAGATATAAAGCAGGCATACTAACGTTAACGGAACCAGGAACAAAGGAAGAACCACCTGTGGTATAGTGAGCGTATAGAATCAGTCCAACTGACCACATAAAGTGCAGCGCGGAGCTCACCGAGTGCAACAGTGCTTGAGGATTGCATCCAGAATCAACGTGCTACCTGATACAAACAATATTGACTGTCACGCACATGATCCAGCAAAGACCAGCATAACGAATCTATGAGTATCGTGAGTTGTCAAACAACAAGTGTTCGTGGGATTTTTACACACCAAGATGTATATTGTTGACCCCCAGGTCCAGTCCTTGCCCTGCAGAGAGTCAGCATACCGTGCTCCCTCAACAATTTTCGCTTCCGTACCCAAACGTAGTCTATCTTACGGATTATCAGAAGGCAAACGCATAGTGTAGATGAAACCAAGATACCTCTCTCGACAAGGTAGTGACTGCAGAACGACGCTGGGTCTAAATATAGAGCGAGCAGGAAGAAAGACACGACGTACTGTAGTCGTATCCCACGGCACTGACCGACATGACTGCATCGGTCTGTGAGGTTAGTCGCTACATATCACGATGAAGGATGACCGTACTGCATGCATAGTCGCTGAGCTGAACCCGCTTCAGGGCGGAGAGCGAGTCTGACATTGGTCGACGAATCGTACGAGATGAAGGCGAGGCAGGGTCACCAGACCCGGAGGTTGTGGCGGCACTTATATCCTCTGCCGGCATCTTGACTTTCCTCTTCCCTTTAGCAGTCGGGGAACGTAAACCAAGGACGCTTTCCGGCCATGACGCGCTAACGAGGGAAACGGCGAGCCAAGCCGGGACACGCCACGCTGGAGTGCCGTTTGTTCGGTCTGGTTCGGTGATCACGAGCCGTGACGGATCTCGGGCGAAGCATTCTTACGGCCCCTGCCCGGCACGCCCCGGTCGGCAGTTGCCGAACCGTTCGGGTGTCACGATGGTCCACGTGACATATGGCAGGCTCACCGAACCGTATCACTGGCGCTCTGCCTATCCCCTCGCTTTGTTTGCCTAACCCGTGGTCTGTCGGTCTACGGATACCACTGCCCGACTGCGCCCAAAGACTATACGCACACCTTTTTGCGAGCCATGTGCTCTCTGGTTCTCATGCATCCACTACGATCTTCTCGGAGTACGCTACAGGCGGCATTCAAACAAGCACCTGGAATGACTCAGTGAGCAAGTTCAGCTATTTTCAGACGAAATAACAAACGTCTTTTCGAGCATGTTCCCGATATATACAAAAACACTTGCCAAGTGAACGTCGCAGCTAATACAGCTATCCCCATCGCGGGAGGTGTCCGCACGGATAAAATGGGCAGCGTGACGGTCGACACTCCCCCTAATCGAAACCTTGCGACACGCAAAAAACAGCTGAAAGTTTGCTACCTGTACAGCGCCGTGTCAAGCGGAGATGAATGACTGGCGATCTACGCGGACTGACACCGACGTGGCCAACGGATGGTGCCAGCTGGAAGCACGACAGATCCCGTCCCGTGGAACTGATCTTCAGTCACATTCATAATATGTCCAAAAAGCCCGCTCTACCATCAAGTACACGAGCGAGAAGAACTCGGAGTCGTCGAGACCCGACCGTGGTCTATTGGACACCTGACCGACCCACTCGAACCCAATGCTGTAACATATATAGGTATCCAAAATAGTACATGGACAATCCATACGGGTAAATAGAACGAGATCCCAAGCCCACGTCCAAAAGAAACAACCCCGCTCTTATTCAGCCCCTCTACGCACAAGCCCCGTCCCTCGCTGCTGAAGGGCTCCTCGCTCAAACCGGATTCATCACTGCGTCCGACCGAGTTTCCGCAGGCTGAGGGTCTCCCATGGTGACGTGCACAACCTCGTGGTACGGCGGTGGGACTTCCTCCAACGCGGTCCCACGCGGGACCAAGGCTCGACCAGTGTCGGAAAGGAACGTGACTCCAAACCCACTGTCAATCCCGGCACGGGGATCATGGTTGAAGAGCTCTCGCGCGGCGATAATGAACCGAGGCATCATGAGGCACATGAGTGCGACAGAGATTGCGCGCAGGGCGAGAATTGAAGTATCGTTTGTCATGATCCCATCGCTCAAAACAGAAACGACGTTGTAGACCGTGGTACTGGAATTGTTAGGGGTCAGCTTTGCGACGTCTTCGGGAGTAGGACGAGTGGAACAACATGGTGATGGATCAAGACAGATGAGGGGGAAGGGAGAGACGTACACAACAAAGTAAAGAATCATCTCTGCGACAAAGAGTCGAATATATCGGTTAGGTTTCCATTGGTTCGACACCTTGTACGTCTCGATCGACTCCTTCAAGCCCTGAATAACAGCGAGAATAAAAAGTTGGACACCGAGAATAAGTCGTGGGATAGTAGTAACATAAGTGTAGAGTTTCCATGACGCGTTCAATTCGACATTACAAAACGAGAAATCTCGAGTTTGGGAAACCGTCGCTAGAAGACGAGTAAAAGTGTATTAGGATTATCAGTCAAAAACTGCATTGACACTACAGCCATATCGCGAGGCACACCTGCCAAGTGGGTATTAGGATTGAGGTATATCGCTGTCATAACAATCGATATAGCGGTTTTTACTATGTGGAAGAACAGGAGAGGATAGAGGATTGTTCTGGATTGGTTCCACATGGCATGCACATACAGAATCATCATCACTGCAATTGAACGTCATCGCGAGCAGGTAAATCTGAGTTATGGCGACTCACAGTCCACAGCAGTAATAAAGACCAGAAACATCCATTCTGCGATCAGGTATAGTGCAGTGCCTTCAAAGTATCATCTTCTAAGCACCCTTGTATTGTAGTAGACTCTGAGGTGCTGTACGTACACCTATTCAGCTTTCAGCGCTACCATTTGTCTAATTAAAGAATTCAGACACATACGCCTATCAGAAAGCATCCGTCAGATTCCAGTAGATTAGGTGCAAGGTAGACAAAGCAACCTTGACAGGACCAGGCACAAAGGAAGTACGAACTGTGAATTGTAGGATTAGTTTAATAGGCCCTATTAATGTGTGGTGTCGAGCTTACGAAGTGCGTAGGTACTTCAGTGTTTGGCCAAATTAGCACGTCCGATGAAACAATAATAACTGCAGACCCACATAGCCCAACAGAGACCGGGATAACGGAGCTGTCAGAATTGTTAGCTGGAAAGCCGTGCGTAGTTGAGGGCCTGGTATACACACAAGAATGAATATTGTTGAGGACGATGTCCATTTCCTGCGCTGTGGAATGTCAGCGCGACCATACCTGTCAAAAACTGTCTCTTCCATACCCAAACGTAGTTGACCTTTGGTGGTGGTTAGGAGATGAGCGCGTGGTGGGATAGAAGCTAAGATACCTCTCTCAGAAAGGTGAGGACTGCAGGATGGTGGTCAATTTGTATGGAAGTTGAGCAAAAGGATGGAAAGACGCACTAAAATCGTATACAACTGCAAAGACTACCATGACTGTACCGGTCCGTAAGGTTAATCATTCGATGCAATGATGAGCGGGCCCTACTGGCGATGTAGTTATTGAGCAGGACCAGCTCTAGCGTGGACCGTAAGTCGGAGGACATGATGGATACAAGGCTAGTGACTCCAAAGAGCTGGGAGAGTGAGTGAGGGAAGAGTGGAATTGCGAGCAAGAGGTGGGAAACGTTGCGAAGGCACTTGTATCCGTCGCTGGGCGTCTCAACTGTTTATCTACAGGAATCCGCACGACAAGTGGCTGGTGAGATTTTGAAAACCGACCCTTGCTGTCACCAAGGCGATGCCATATGGGTCTGTAGTGGGCGTATCATGATCAGATAGTGCGGATGGACCTGACCCGGACCTACCAGATAAGGTTTGAGTCTGATAGATGACGGCAATTATCACTAGCTCAAACGCCTATTTTGTGAGTAGGTCTCGACGTCAACCCTCGGGGACCCGTTGAATACTCTAATCATGATCAATAGAGCCATATCGATTCATCATTAAGACCTCAAGTCGGATAACCATTATAGCCATACAAGAGCGCCATCGGCCCGGTTTGTGCACCATGCGCCTCGTGGTACCCATTTATCACCGTGGGTGCCCATTCCCCCTCGCCCACCCTGGCCAGCGGGCCGAAGTCCGCGGTGACCAGAGCATCGAGTAGTAGTACCATCAATGCAGGATGCTGTAAGTGTGCCAGTGGGGAATACTGCTGTTTGTGTTCTCGTGGATAAGACAGGTTTTGGCAAGTGCGGTATCAAGTCAGACGCATGGAAGCATGTGTGATTCCTGAACGAGACATCCGAGATCAGAACAATTGTTGTTCTGATCGGCTGGCCATGAAGCTGCATATTTATGTAGATCCTGTGGACGCCTGCCGCGAATTGGGTTTGCTTTGCCTTGTCCCACCCGAAGGAATTAATTTCCGTGGCAATTCACTCCACCGGACGCCCGCGGGCATTGGCCTCCGTTAGCAAGTTTGAATATCCAGCAATGGTGGGAAGGGTGCCGAGATCAGCATGCCTGCTGCAAGCTGGAGTAATGAACCATCATCAGGGTAACCATGCGGACGCCAGAGAGGCCGTACTAATGTAATGACAGACCGCGAAAGGACCAATGAACTGTCGCGCTGCAGGTTGTAGAGAAGCGTGAGGTGGCGTGGCGGGAAACTTGCTGTGGACATGCATGCCAATCCATAAACGTCTGTTTGGCACTGAAGCTTCATCCTCTCGACAGTTGTCCTTGCTCAGTACTCAGTCCTGTGCCTCTTGGACGTGCATTGCACCCGAATGCTACCACTCAAGTCTTCCGCGACCGCACGCTTTCGTTGAATGGACACCGGCGCTTGCACAAACGAACTGGGACGATCAAATAATATGGCTGCCAGATTTCTCTTTCACGTCCATTGACCTGGTGTGACTCGCACTGTAAGCCCAAACACGGTAATGCCCTTGGTGTTCCTCTTTGCGCACACGACCCTAATAATTCGTAGCGCTTCCCTCCCCAATAGTGTTCGAGCCGTGCTCATCACAAATGGGACATCGGTCGGGACATGGTTTAGGGAGATGTACCATATGCAGCAGGTTCGGAACATCGCGGACCACTGCCAGTCAAAAGGCGCTCTTGCCTGCAGCTGCGTTCGCGAGGGGCATGCTAGGGCAAGGCCAGGCCGGGGACGGAGCCTCGATCGTGGATGAGATCGAACTGGACGTGTTCCAGGAAGGTGTACATCAGGCTTGATGAGCGTTGTAGGAGGATGTAGTGCGAAGCGCACAATCATGGAAGAAGATAGAGATGTCTATTTTCCTGTACTACCGCGGATGTATTCTGTTACACATTTGTTTGTACGATCTGGAGGCTAATCCGATCAGCAATCGCCCAAATTGACCTCCTAGTCGGATTCTTCTCTTCCAGCATGACTCGCGGAACCAGCGCTGATATTCACCTCCACGAACGAAACAGGTTGGGCAGACAAGGGGGTGATATCACCTATGATGCGGTTCGTCATATCAGCGGAAACATCCATGGTCTGCAAACGTTGTTACGCTCGTACCGATAGTGAAAATTTGTTAGCGTAACGAAAGACATCCATACTCCCGTTTAACAACAATCAGTAGCATAGAGAAGGGTGAAAACGAGAACAGATTCATCACTTACGAATTGGTGAAACTCATCTTAAGACCAACAGCATTCGACGTTCCAGCGACTTTCCAGAGTGTCGGTCCAGATTGCACCGGAGAACGCTTGGTACTGCACGGGAGAGAAATCCAGTAGTCTATCGATTGTCTGCAAACGTTCGGTGCACTCAATCGCAAAAGCGCCGAGTACAAAGATCGTTGTTGCAACGACTGTGGGCCGCAGGTCTCAAAGGGCGCAAGTAAGAGCGATTGGGACAAGCACGTCGAGGCTAGGCAAGGATCTGCACCAGGGCAAATACACGCAGAAGCAGAAAGCAATTCGCAACCACGAACTTGGTCGAGGAGGGAGGCAAACAAATGCAAAGCATCGCCTGCTTCTGTCTCCAGCGATGGTCCTCTGCGCAATCTTTATGACGACGGTTTAGTCCTCCCATTGCCTGCGCACTCCCATTACTTGGAAGATAACATTTCTCGTGCGTCGTTCCAACCCGAGTGCCCTATCAAGGTCACCCGCTACTATGAGCATTTATTCTGGTAATGTCCGGCTCTTGTTGCACCATGCCTGTTCATACTATCTTCTTTTCATAGCCGTCGAGTGACTTCCCTTTTCTGCCAATAGGAATGGTCTCGATTGATTTCTTCTGCTGACAGGTTTTGTGGGTGCAACAGCTCATGTACAGTCTCAGTCCCATGGATCCACGACCAATCCATTTCCGGCATTCGTGTCCTCAGTGAATCGATCACATTTGACGTTGCGGTCAACAAAAATGCAGGAACATTCATCTACGCATTCCGTATTACCAGGCCAGGTGGGTGGACACGGGGGTATAGAGATGAAATACTCACGCATCCACCCATTTCCAGTCATACGTTCTGGTCCACTTGTCAAATCATTATCCCGGACATGGCCGCTTGGCCTTGCAACGAGTACGCAATGGTTTTGACTCCCTTTCTATGTTGCTGGAGGATTCAGGCATGATCCCTTGAGGTGCCGACGCTGGTCCGACAGTGTTCTTGGCATCATTCTGACAAGGTCTCTAAGCCAAGAGAAGTTTTACACGGAAAGACAAGAAAGGAACAAAAGGAGTGCGAGATAACGACATCAGAATTCCCAGTTCCTGGCATGTGGCTACCCTCTTTCGTAAGGCCTGAACAGCCACATCGACAGTCCGGTTTGAGTGGAGGCCCCAGCTACCATAGGTCCGACTCAATACTCCAATTCGTTGTCTCATTGGGTGTGGGGCGAATGGAACCGGGCATCGGGCGCAGCTGTAAACATTGCATACCCATTTCAGTATTGAATTTACCTCCTTTTCCACATACGCTAGCGAATCGTATTACAGATCCAAACTATTTGAGTTGAAGGCGCTTCGCCCCTGCCAGCCATGTAAATGAGCTACTAGTCTGTCTATTCCCGGTCAAGTTCCTTTTCTTCCTGTTTTTTTCGTGCAGGATAGCTCTCGCAATGTTTCAGTTACTTTTTACTGATCCCTATCTACGGTATTTATGTGCCCGATGAATCGATGACCTTGACACCAACCAATAGGAATGGCGTGACCAAACTTCCCTACACACACCATCCTGCAAGATTCGCAGGGGGCACAGAGATGGGTATGCTCGTACGTCCACCCGTTGGCCCAGATATACACTATGGTTTTGTTGTCTCGGATCAGACCACTTTGGGAATATAACGTTATCCGGACTCTGTTTGGAACTTTGCTGATGTGCTCATGCATGATTCCTTGAGGAGGCAGTGACATTCTTTGTGTTATCCCAAGAGTCCCTGCATCTGTGACCCTGTGGCGGTAATGAGGCGCGGTGGATGAACCCATTCAGGCGGGAAGAACAAGACAGAAAAGAAAACAAGAGGAACGTGACATGGTGGGTACCGACGGCAATGTCAATACACACCGGTGCTGGCACGACCATCCTCTTTCGTGGGATTGCCAAGGTCCTTCTCTTTCCAAATATCTTGGGATTCTACGGCTGTGAGAAGCAAACCGCTGTAATTTGCCACAACCAAATGAGACAGAGGTACTTGTAGAAGACGCAAAATCCATATGGTGGCCAGCAGTTTAGTTGGCATTGGAATCCACCAAAGCTACATGAACGATCGATGAGGAAGGTGTTCAAAAATTGTCAGTATGGCCATCGTCGACAACAAAATCATTTTGACAGTCGAGGCAGGCACATCATCCATGTACAGGAGCCAGCAACTGATGGTTTGTATGTCATACCTCTGCACAGCCTGATCCAAGATAGTAGTCAAGACGCCTTGCAGTAGATTGACCATAAATACTGCCATAGTGGTCTGATATCATGACTCTATCCTTCCCTCGCTCTCTTGCTCATTTCTTTCTAGTTGCTCATCGAACGTGTCTTGTATCTGCCATGCTACCCGACTTACAGTCCGCTTTGAGGCTGCGCCTCCTCGGTAACTGCATAAGCAGTACGACCACTCCTCATCGTATCAAATGACTAATCATACAGACCGAGTGCAGTCATCAAAGTCAGTGCAGTGGGATATGATTATGGTATGTTACCTCTTCCCTGCTCAATTTGAATATGGGATAAGCGTTATTTTTAGTTCTTACCCTTCCAAGAGAGGTATCGTAGTTCCTTTTGCATCATTCACTTGCCACCTAATGGTCTCCGAAGATAGAATATGTTTGGGTATTAATGCAGCAAATATTGACCGATGTGCTGTTACTAACGGTTTTCAGTGCAGGAGGTGGACCCGGATATCCACAGTATTCGTTCTCGTGAGTACAGATCTTCATGCTAGTGAGGGAGTGTTGACCTTTTTTTCCAACTCCCTCAATAGGTTCGTTATACTGGTCTCTGTTGGGCCATGTGGGTCTACATTCGTTATCATTCATATTCAATGACATGTCTTGTCTCCAAGCACGGATGCAATGTGTAAGCTCTCAAGTCATGCTCGAACTTCAAGTTCTAACCCTATGTCTTGTTTCTGCTACACCGGCAGTGGGTACTACCTTTGCGCCTGGTCCTGTTAAAGTCGGTTTCTCCGTTTCGTGCGCAATATACTAAGCGACTAAGTGATATCCTGACAGACGTATGCATTTGAATTCCTCAACAGGATGAACGGTAACATTGACAGACGAACAGGTGTACCGTACTTTATCTGGTTATGCAATGGATGTTTGTGGTGTTCCTTGCCGCTGCTGATCGTCAGTTATCATTCCTGATGTCTAACCTCTCAAAACAAATTCCCATGACAGTGATGATGGTTCTGCGTGTATGTGTAATATGGAATCAATCCAAGACGATCCAATACATCCTCTGGTCTGTCTACATAATTCAGACCCTCACATCGGTCATTATGCCAGCGATATACCTCAATCCCAACGACTATTTTTCAGGTGTGCATTTGGTTGAATCTCTATCATCAGCGCGGCTTCAACCACACCACTCTATTTTTTCTACCATATATATTTTCTAGTGACGGTGGTCCAGATCCTTGATTACTCCTATTGTGCGTATGCACTGAATGCGCCATGGATCTTCTACGCCGATCCCATCATGATTCCACGAATTGTCCTCGCCGCTATACTTTTCGTTTTCGCTCTTATCAAGGCCTTGAAGGACTCAGTCGAGATGACCAAAGTAATAAAGAAATGGCAACCCAATCGGTACATCAAACTCTTTATCAGGGATGGTATCTTTTATTTTATTGTGTATGTCCCCGCCTTCCTTTCGTTCACTCCGTCGCCAACATGAACTCTCCCCGTTCACTCGACCGCCTTACGAAACTGACACTTCCACGGTTCTTCTAGTAATGTGGCCACCAGTGTCATCCGACTTGTCCAGGGCGGCGCTGTGATAAACAGCGTCTTGACGCTCTCTCTCAGCACGGCTACTGTTGCAGCCATGTGCTCCATAATGCCCCGGTTTATCATCAGCGTGCGAGAGCTGTATGACAGTAGCTTCAATGGAAGACCGTGCGGCATCGATAGCGGGTTCAGAATAACATTACAAACCACAACCTGTCAGAACGCGACCTTGCCTGTGATGGCGTTCACAGGAGGAACGCCGGGGCAAGACGAGATTAGGGATGGAACCGTGGTGGACGTAGACGAGATTGAATTGGATGCGGTCAGGGAAGGTGCACACCTGGTTTGAACGAGGACCATCGTCAAGGGATGCAAGCGACGCCAAGGACACAATGGTCCAAGGGAGATTCACTAGAGTGCGGCGAGGATGCCTACTTATTTGTGCTACTGTTTATGCGCATCTTTCATGTTTGACATATGTATGGTCATATCCCACTACAACAATTGACATGACTGTGTTAATCAATAGAACTGATCATTGAATGGCAAGGTAAGTGAACGTACTCGACTTGTAGTCATTAAATTGTATCAGCTGCCGACCGGACCATATGTCGGACCCCGAGGACATGATGTATACGAATGTGTCCAACAGAAGACGAGAGTGAGCAAGGGTATGGTGGAATCACTTGTCAACGTGGAAAAGGCTGCGACGGCACCGAATCACTTTTTGTCAGGCATCTTGACTATTTACCACGCGATAGAACGGCAGAGGACGGAACCCCAGAACAAGGCGGAATTCCCTCTACAATAATCTTGGGGTCAGAAATGGAACAGCGTGTTGTGAGATCAACGTGATCCTCGGTGCTCGGTCATAATCTAGCCAACAAAGATCCCATGGGTCAGCCGCGGATCACGAGCTGGATAGCCATGATCAAAACGTTGACGGACCCTCTGCCGAGAGCATCGTTGGTCCGAGGAGCAAGCATTCATCAAACGTGGTCGTTGAGTCTCAAAGTGAGATATAATACGTTTGCGCGCATGTCCCGGGAAAGCTCGGGGGAATGATGAAGACGCAGAACAAACTTGGTTGCTAATGTTGGCGCTCTTTGCACAGGATGTGAATGTGGCAAAGTGGTCGGGAGCAAAGCGGGATTGATCGATTACTTCATATTTCGTTCTGCAGCCGCATGCAGAATGGACAACGTCGAAATGAATGACTAAGCATCTCGCACCCACCTCACCTTTTCCCGGTTTTGGCGTAGATCACGCACTCGGGTCACTGTCCAACCTGTGGGCAGGTTCCGTATTTCATTTGTAGATGCTCCGTGCTCAGACGATGTGCGGCGAGGGGCCGAACCGGTTGCCAACCCTGTGTGCAGTGTCCACCAGACGCTCGTCTCCGAGGATCGATGCCAGCGAGGCCTGTGGATCAGGGTGGTAAACGGGACAGGGCGAGCGGTTTCGAGCCGGAGGCTCC
>JBBPLV010001188.1:0-11033 GCA_038089975.1 Boletellus ananiceps | reverse complement strand
GGGCTCCATTGCCCTTTTGCTTAGGTGAATAACTAGTCATTCTTGCTTCTTCCTGGGCAACGGCTGAGTGGGCTCCATTGCCCTTTTGCTTAGTTTTGACAGTGGAGTGGAGGGAGGCTCGCTGGGAACGAAAGGGGGAACTGGGGTAGGGGGTTGGACTGTTGCGAAGTTAACGGTTGGGACAGGGGCACGTTGTACCGAAGGTCCTGCTGTGCCGTTTCCGGGGTCATCGTGGTCTTCCAATGGATTCCCTCTTGGGGCATCAGCCAGGTAATGCGTCCGTTGCTCATCGGAAAGGGTTTGCAATTGCTGCCGGAGAAGCAGGAGATAAACGTTCTGGGGAAGCAAGGCAATTAGTTCCAGTAGTCCTGCTTCCGTTAGCAACTCGAAGAGGGTGTTGTGGGCCCGGCCTAGTTGTTGAAGGGCAAAGGTGGGGTTGAAATGATGTTGGATACCCAGTTTGGTGGCGGTCCAGAAGATCATGATGGTTTCTATGGTTTGGCGACATGTGTTAACAAAAAAGGAATAGAACCAAATGATCAGGGGCAAGTAAGGGGAAAGACGAAATAATGGGAGGTGTTCAAGGGCAAGGACGGTCCCGGGGGTATCGAGTAAATTGAATACGAAGGTGGACCGATGGAACTCCAAAAGTCATTCTAGCCGGAGGGGGGGAATGTCTTCAACAGATAAGGGACGAGAGAGAGTAGCCATATAGTATTTCTGAAGTACCCAGAAGATTCGTCGGGCGTATCCTTCAGCAAGGAAAGAAGAAATGATGTAAATATTCTACCAGCCAGAGGCGTTCCCTCCCCACTGCCCTGCTCTGTTGTTGTTGTCAGGAAATGTCACCGCGAAACGCAGAGACCAGCCTGGTTCTGGTTGCGCCAGTGGCTGTTGGTCCTGGGTGGGCTCGTCAGCCCAAGCAACTGGAGGAGGTGGTTGGTGGCGATGGGCAGGGAGAGGGGCTAGGGTGTACTGGATGTCCACCTGGCAGTTGAGAATGTGCCGATGGGTATCCCAAAGGCACAGAAGAAGTAGGACAAGAGGAAGAAAAACGACGGAGAAATAAAGAGCGAGGAGATTCAAGGTCTGGGGTGAAAGGGAAGACATATCATAGGTGTATTTTAAAAGAGTAGAGGAATAGTGCTACGATCTCGTTCTTCTTCGTCCGGTTGGGGGGAAATCGTTTGGTTGAGAGGCCTTATATTCCATTAGTAGCACGTGGGAGTTTCCCAAATTGCGTTCCAGTTCCCAGGTGTTTTCGGCGGAAGAATACCCTTTCCATGCGACCAGGTACTGCCTTCTTGCTGTGGAACCCCTATGGCTTAGGATCCGTGCCACTTCGTATTGTTCTTTGCCGTCAATTTGATCTGGCGGAGGGTTGATAAAGTTTGGGCCATGTTCCGCAGTTTCTCAATAGGGGGTCAGGAGCAAGGCATGGAAGACAGGGTGGATCCGCCAGGTTGGGGGAAGTCTTAGTTGGTAGGCCACCGGAGAGATAACCTTTTCGATTTTGAATGGTCCTTCCCATCGAGGGGTGAGCTTCCGAGATGGGTAGTGAAGCTTCAGATTCTTGTTGTCAAGCCAGACATGATCTCCTATCTTCCATGGTTTGTAAGACGTGCGAACACGTTCCTGTACCATCTGTTGTGCCACATGATGGGCCTGCTGCGCTTCTTCCCTAGCTTTGGACAAAAGAGTGAGTCTCTGCTTGAGAGCAGGAAGGAAAGTTTTTCCGATGGCTGGGTAAGATCGGGGTTCATACCCGAGCATGAGAGAGAACAGGGATTGCTTGGTCACAGAATGTGCTGCGGAGTTGTGTGCGAATTCAGCCATAGGGAGGAGGTCGGCCCAGATGGAGACGTTTCCTTGACAGAAGATGCAGAGATACGTTTCCAGCTCTTGGTTGACTCGTTCTGTTTCTCCATCGGTCTGTGGGTGGTATGCGGTGGAGAGCGTGAGGTCATATTTGAGCAGGCGAGAAAGCTCTCAGGCGAATGCAGAGGCGAATTGGGGTCCTCAATCTGAGATACAACATTCGTGTAAGCCAAATCGAGGGAACACGTGTTGGAAGAAAAGGTTCACTATCCCCTTTGCATTGATGTCTTTCGAGCAGGGACAGAAAATTACCCCCTTCGTAAGGCCGTGGTCAACCACGACCATCATAGAATCAAAGCCATGAGACAGGGGCAACCTGGTAATGAGATCGACAGAGATGGACTGGAATGGATGCGTGGCGGTGCTCGGGATAGGCTGAGCCAGTGGGACAGTCAGGTGGGTCAGCACCTTATTGGCCTGACAGGTGGCGCAGCCAAGAAGGAATTTTCGCACAAAGGTGGAAAGTCCCGGCCACCAATAATCGCGCTGCAACAGGTGTACCATCCGGAAAAAGCTGGGGTGACCGGTGGCAGGCACGACGTGGAGATCGTGGACCAGGGCGTGTCGAACGGCCTCCAGGACATACAGGCAACCCTTGAAGTAGAGTCGTCCGTCGTCAAAATGCCAGTCGGAATGAGAGGCACAGGGTAGGATTGAGGAACCTTGGCAGAGGGCAGCGAGTGCATCAACAACAAAGGGGTCAGCGGCGAAGGAACGGGCGATCTTGTCCCCGAGTGCGACGTCCAAAAGGCGAACAAAATGGTCGGGGGGAAGAAGGGTGACATCTTGATTGTCGTCAATAGTAGAGACGTCAGGCAGGCGGGAGAGAGCATTGGCAGGGCCCATGTGGGACCCTGGGACATGGGAAAACGTGAGATCGAAGTCCTGGAGAAACAGCATCCAGCAAGCCTGGCGTCAGGACAGCTTATGAGGTTGCTTAAAGTACGCAAGGTTCTTGTGGTCAGTGAGGATTGTGACCAGATGGGCAGTACCGGTAAGGTACTGCTTCCATTCCTCAAGAGCATGAATGACTGCAAGGAGTTCTCAGTCATAAATGTCATAGTTCCACTCCTCTGGAGAGAAGGTTTTTGAAAGGTAGGCACAGGGGTGCAAGTCGCCATTACCATCCTTCTGCATGAGGACGGCACCAGAGGCAATGAGGGAGGCATCGGTCATCACCCAGAAGGGGGAATTGGTGTGGGGAAGATGGAGGACAGGTCGTGAGAGGAATGCCCGCTGGAGGGAATGGAAGGCTGCGTCATAGTCCGAGCTCCATTCCCAGGCCGCCCCTTTCTTGGTAAGATCATGGAGTAGTCAGGCAAGAAAGGAGAAATTGGGGATGAACTTCCAGTAGAAGTTGCAGAAACCAATGAAGGATCGGACTGCTTTGACAGATCAGGGAGGGGTCCACTCCTGGATGGCCCTTAGTTTAGTGGGGTCGAGAGTGATCGCCCCTGGGCGAATGATCATTCCGAGATATTCGACCTCGGAGACATTGAAGAAACATTTAGAAAGTTTCAGGAAGAGATGATGTTCACACATGCACTCAAGGACACGCAGGGTCTGGTGGTGATGGAGTTGAGGATCATCTGTGGTGTGGATGATGAGATCATCCATGTAGATGAGGAGCCATCCTTCCAAAATCATATCGCAAAAAATGTCATCCATGAGGGCCTGGAAGGTGGGGGGGGAATTGTACATGCCAAAGAACATAACCGTGCCAGTGTGGTACCTCTTCGTGAGAGTCTGCCTTGGAAGGAAGTGACGGCAGACCCATACCCCCAACACCTCGGAAAGATAACCCTCTCTACTCAACTCGCCCAAGCCGAAAAACCAATCAAACAGAGCGTCCCCTCCTGGTACAGTGAATTTGCGGATGTTTTCTCAGAACAAATGTTCAGCATCCTTCCCCCCCATCGTCCTTTCAACCACACCATCGACCTAAAACCATTGTTCGTCCCCAAGATTGCTAAGATATACCCTCTGAACCTTGCTGAACATGAAGCATGTCGAACATTCATTGAGGAAAACCTGAAGATGGGTCAAATCATTCCATCCAAGTCTCCTCAAGCTTCGCTGTTCTTCTTTGTACCCAAGAAGGATGGGACTCTTCGACCTTGTCAGGACTATCGATATCTCAACTCCCACACTATTCACAATGCCTACCCTCTCCCTCTTATCTCTGAGCTCATCGACGACATGAAGGATTCCACTCTGTTTACCAAATTTGATGTATGATGGGGATATAACAACATTTGATTACACGAAGAGGATCAGTGGAAGGCTGCCTTCATCACTCCTCTCGGACTTTTTGAGCCAACAGTCATGTTCTTTGGGTTTAATAATGCACCTCCTACATTCCAAGCCTTTATGAACCACATCTTCGCTGATATGATCGCTGAACGCTGGTTAAAGATCTACATGGACGACATTGGCATTCACACCAAGGACGACATTGATCTACATCATGAACGGACTAAACAGGTGCTCCTTCGACTATGGGACCACAACCTGTCCCTCAAGATCTCTAAGTGCTCCTTCAACGTCGCCACTATGGAGTACTTGGGATTAATCATCGGGCAAGGATGAATTCAGATGGATCCCACCAAACTATCCACTATTCGTGACTGGAAACCTCCCTCCTCGGTCAAAGGAGTTCGCTCCTTCCTTGGCTTCGCAAACTTCTACCGTAAATTCATCCCCAGCTTCTCGGATCTTGTTGCTCCCCTCACTCTTCTCACCCACAAAGATGAACCTTGGCTCTGGACTGCCCTCCAACAACATGCCTTTGAGACTCTCAAAGGTTGTTTCTCTTCCTCTCCATTCCTTGCATTCCCAGATGTCTCTTGACCCTTCTCTGTCATGACCGACGCCTCCCTTCTCGCTGCTGGTGCAGTCCTTCTTCAGACCGACGCCAATGGAGACATCCATCCCTGCGCTTACTTCTCCAAGACCTTCAGCCCAGCAGAATGTAATTATGACATCTATGACCGTGAACTGCTCGCGGTTATCCTCGCTCTCCAGGAGTGGCACCAATATCTCCTAGGTACCTCTCACCCTGTCACTGTCCTCACCGATCACAAAAACCTCTCCTACCTGGAAGACCCTCGTAAACTTTCCTGTCGACAGGCTCGTTGGTCCCTTTTCCTACAAGACTTTGATCTCATCTGGCAGGTTACACCAGGCACTCGCATGGCTCCAGTGGATGCTCTCTCTCGAAAGGACCTCGTGGACACCTCTCTTGACAATGTCTCTTCCCCAATCCTCCCTGATCCCATTGTCATTGCCGCTCTTGATCTCACTCTCACCGCCGCCATTTGCTCTTCCTCTTCCTCTGATCCCCTGGTTCTCCGTGCAATCCAGAGTTTGCGAGAAGGCTCTCCGCTGTTCTCCTGCTCTACCCTCAATGACTGGTCTTTGGACAATGGTCATCTCTTCTTTCGACATCGCATGTATGTTCCCCCCACTTCTCATTCCCCTCTCCTCCTCACCCTTCATTCCTCCCCCACCACCGGCCACATGGGTTTCTTCCATACCAAAGCTCTCGTTGAATGCGACTTTTGGTGGCTGGGCCTCTCCACCTTTGTCAAGAACTTCGTTGCCAGCTGTGCCCTCTGTCAGCAGTCCAAGGTTGATACTCATCCCACCGTTCCACCTCTCTCTCCAATCCCTTCCACCACTTCCCTGCCGTTCCAACGGCTCTCCATGGACCTGATCACTGACCTTTCCACCTCTTCTGGGTTTGACTCCTTACTGGTCGTGGTTGACCACGGGCTTACAAAGGGGGTGATTCTCATTCCTTGCATGAAAACTATCGATGCAGCGGGAGTAGCGCAACTCTTTTTCCACCACGTTTTCAAAAGGTTCAGTCTCCATGACTCCATCATCTCTGATCGTGGTCCACAGTTTGCATCCACTTTCGCTCGAGAGCTCGCTCATCTCCTACACTACGACGTACACCTCTCCACAGCCTACCACCCCCAGACAGATGGACAAACTGAACGAACCAATCAGGAGATCGAGACCTATCTACGCCTTTTCTGTGCCAACCAACCGCATTCCTGGTCTTCATTCCTCACCTCCACTGAGTTCCATCACAACTCTGCCCCCCATTCATCCACTAAGACATCCCCATTCTCCCTCATGCTGGGCTACAAACCTCGAGCATACCCTGCCCTCAGGAAAACCTTCATCCCCGCCCTCTCCTCCCACCTCAATCTCCTTGAGGAATCCCGAAAAGAAGCACTTGCAGTGCACGAGTCTGCACGTCGACTGATGACGCAGCATGCTTCTTGAAAGTTCTCTCCATGGAAAGTCAGAGATAAGGTATGGCTAGAGACAACGAATCTCCGCATTCCCTTCCCGTCCAGGAAACTCTCTCCCAGACATTTGGGCCCCTTTGAAATCTCCCAGGTCCTATCTCCCCTCACATACCGACTATGTCTCCCATCCACATGGAAGATACACAACATCTTCCATGCCACCCTTCTATCTTCCTTCCACTCCACAGAAGCACATGATCCATCGTTCCCATCACCGCCTCCTGATGTAATAGAAGGCGAAGAAGAGTATGAAGTGGATGGCATTCTCTCACACAAGGGTTCTCCCAGTCACTACCAGTACCTGACTGCATGGAAGGGTTACTCAGCATCAGAGAATACATGGGAACCTGAGACCAATCTCTGTCATGCCAAGTCCATTCTCCTCTCTTATAAAAAGACTCATTCCCTACGATAGTCTCGATGTCATCCATTCACATTTTCTTCTTCGTCACCCTCATCTTGAACCACCTTCTCTCCCTTCTTTGCTATGCCTGCTACGTTCTCCATCTCATCACCTACGTCATCCTCTTCACGTTCAAGTTGGTCCTCTACACATCCTTTGCGTTCACAACCTGTGTGGCCTTGCTTTCTTCCTACTTCCTCTATCAACACACTCTATGCCGCTATCCTCACCACTCCCACCCTCATCCATGCTCTCGAAAGTGACACCCTATTCGAGCAGGATGAGGTTATGCAGGAATTAGTGTGCCTTTTTCATGACGCTTCCCGTGCCCAAGCTTTTCACTTTCAAGCCGCCCCTTCTGATTTACCCGTCAATTTTGGTCTTCCTCTTCATCTCCTTGTCAACCGCATCCCCGATCATATTCTCACTATTCTTCACCTGCATGGTTTTCATAGTTACATCTTCCGAATTGACCCGACCGTTCTTTATCCCACTTTTCATCGTGTCTTCTGTTCCATGGCCCCCGAGGCCAAAGACCGTTATTATCATGCCTTAGAGGCTCTTGAGGCTTGCCCTCTTCCTTTACCCATACCTGCACCTCCTTCTCCTCCTCCCCTCCTCGCTTGTCTCTCCACCGCGCCATCAACTCCTTCATCGGGAGATATTCCCTCCGACACGTCTAGCAAGTATGCTCTTGATCAGTCTGCTCTTGCCCTTAACCGGGCCCATATCCAACTCATCTGTCTCCCCAATAGCTCTCAGGTCCTCTTGTCAGCAGTCCAAACAATTGCATCCCCCATTCGTCGTCAACCCACAACCACGTCCACTCGCTGCTTTCACTGCCATCTTTTGGGTCATTACAGAGATGAATGCCCTGAGTATCGATGCCCCTCCTGCCATGTCGCTGCCCCTGGCCATCCTGCTCACTGTTGCTTTGCCACCCAATGCACCTTCTGTCAACGATGGGGACACGGCACCCGCTTTTGCCCCGCACGTACCTGCGGACAGTGCAATCAGACTGGTCACCTCCTCGACGATTGTCCATTTGAGCATTACACTCCTGAACAAGCCGCTGACGTCTTCACTGGCCCTCCTGCGCCGCCATCAGACTGAGCTAGAGGTGCTCGAACCTGGAGTTCAAGCTTACAAAGGGGGTAATGTTACGGTTTCTTTCCTTCATCCACATGTACTACTCCTATCTTGTCTTTGCCCTTCCCGTTCTCGTGTTCTTGGACTCTTCCTTTACACTTACGTTCATGTTCTGCTATTGTGGAATGTTCTCGAAGTGTCCGTCATCCTGTTGTAGTCATTCCGTCTACGTTCTCGTCCGATTCAACTCAGACCTTCCAATTTAGGTTTCTCTTTTGTTCCTTTCCATTCTTAGTACATGGTCTGTGCACGGTTTCCCTATCTATATAAACCTTAGCTACAACCCATGTACTCTATTCTTGATCTATGCAATTTAGCGCATTCTTGAGTCCTCCCTCAGTCCGAGTCCTCACTTCGAGTCCTTGTCCTTCGTCTCTTAGTCCAGTCTTACGACCGTATAGTCTTTAGTTCCCTTTGGGCTGAGTCATACCTCTTCATGAGTGTCCTGCTCGTTGGTCAGTCTTAGTCTCATCCCTCAAGGTATGCCCTGCGTAACAATACCCTCAAGGCAGTTATTAATGAGAGTGGGAGGAAATGGGATAGCAGATAGCAGCACCACTATCCACTCTCACTTGGGGCATAGCAATGAAGGGATGGTGTACAGTGTGAGACTCACTGTACTAGCAGAGTTTCAACTTGGTAGAGTATCAGTACCCAGATAGGGTACTGTGGTTGTGATAGATAAGATAGAGTTTGTGGGGTGATCGACCTCAGGAAGGTCAGAAGGGAAATGAAATCCTGAGTGAATTCCTTACAGCATTGAGTATGTTACATAAAGTGGAGTTTGAACTTTAAAGGTGAGTCATATGGAGTCAAATCGACTCATAGTGACTCATATCTAATCATGTGATCTGGGTGTGACTCACTCTGACTCTGTGTGTAGTTTGTTATGCTTGGCGCGAGTAGCGATGAGCGTAGACTCAAGTAGCCCAGTGGTTCTGTGACTTTGTGGTATCCACACAAGGAGAGGGCAAAGCCGCTCCAAGGTGTTTTGGTGGTAAGAGCCAAAGAAGGCTCACAGGGTATGGCCTACGAAGGCCTGAGAGGATGGCCGATAGAGGCCCAATGGGGTGGCTGATAGAGGCCCAATGGGGTGGCCGATAGAGGCCCGAGGAGATGACTGGTAGGGGTCCTAAGGATGGCCTACGGAGACCCAAGGTTCAAGGGTTGAGGCTAATATTTGAGTAAGACTAGCGTGGGGTTACAGGGTGTCTGTGGCTAGGTTTATATACTTGGAAAGATGGTGCACAGACCAAGCTATGTGGGTACGAAAGGGGAAAATCATGAGTCACTAGGAGTCATGAGAAACAAGATAAGAAGGAAGAGAAGCAGGGGGATGAAAAGAAGACGGTGAGTCAGAGATAAGGAAGAAGAGAAGCAAGGAGAAGGGAAGAGAAGAGAAGAGAAGCAAGATAAGGCAATGAGTCAGGGTGAGTCACAGATAAGAGATAAGAGATAAGAGATAAGAGATGAGAGATAAGAGGGGAATCGGACATGTTCAGTGAAGAGTCGGGGTGGAGGGTGAGGCAGACAATAAGGAAAAAGATAGGAGTATATGAGGAATCGTAACATAGTTATAGTGACTCAGTGTGACTCATTCTGAGTCGTTCCTAGTCAGAGTGACTCATACTTAGTCAGTATGACTCATAGTGAGTCACTATGAATCATGATTGTTGTAGAACATTCCTGACATAGCCACATGACTCATTGTGAGTCATGTTGAGTCATAATGAGTCAGTTCCTGATGATCTGTCAATCTCTAATAGTTTCCTATTAGGTTATGGGTATTAGTCAGTCAGGTACTCAGACTTGTCAGTCCAGTACTGGACTTAGCTAGTCAATCCGGATTCAATCTGGAACTGGTCAATCCAGTACTCCAGACTGATTGGTTAGTCCAGAACCTCTTGGATTCATTCTGGAATTAACCTGGAACTTCAATAGTTCTTGATCAAGTTGTAACAACAAAGCCATGCCCCATGCCAGAAATGAAGTGTGTGCTATCACTGCTTGTGTTGAAGCCAGTAGTCATGGGCACCAATTCTCATGATATTGCAGGGCACTGAACTCAGACTGCCACACTCTGGACCAACTTCACCCTCATAGTAGAATGACTGTGAGCCCAACCTTGAAAATCTGACTTGGATGTGACCCCAACCACCTGTCACATGCTCTGTCCTTCACTAAACAACTTCTACCTTACATGGCATGAGGTCCTTGGGATGTGGTGCTTCTCTCCACAACACATGTCCCTACACATACACTGTACAACCTAGGTCAAAAGACTTTGACAGTTGACAATGCTATCATCAAAAGCTTGAGAGAAGAGCCATCACTGGCTAGGACCTTGGTGTTATCCAACCTCCTTTTGATGTCCATGATATACTCTGCAATTCCAGACATCCAAGCCACCTCACAACAGAGTGCATGGAGCACCAAGTACTCATGGTAGTGGTGGAGAAAGTTATATATTCTGAAAGGGGTGGATTACGTCTGAGCAAGTCCTTGGATGTACAAACACGATATGTGTGTTGTAAGTCCTATCAGCCATGAAGACACGCAAAAAAAGAACTTGAATGCGAGATGGTAACACACATCTATAGGTTTCAGCCACAGCTTAAGTTCGTCAAAAAGCTGGTGGGATACGATGTTCAGTGATAGAATGTTCTCAGGACGGTCGATATGCTGACCAGCCAGGTCTTGAATAATGCTATCCTTGTTGAACATGGCTAGAATAGGCAAGACTGCTACTTGGTGGCGCTGTGGGTATTGTTAATCGACTAGAGGAAGACGATCACACATACAGATACCTTTTTGGCATGTTCCACATTAACGGGTTCTGGGATGATGTGTGCTGTCTGCATGATGGTGTCGCCATCAGGCTAATGATAATCCTCTAAGCCAGGGACCAAGCAACGGCTATTATCACGATACATGGCCTGCTCAGAATGTCAGCAAAGAGTATCAATGGTCTCTAGGAAGGTTTTACTAAAATACATGCGGTGTGATGGTCCCCTTTACATTCTCTCATCTGAGCGAAGGCATCATCTTCAGACGATGCGCGCGACGGGTGCTCGGCGTTGGCCCACGTTCGACTAGGGAAAGGCCGGTTAATTAAATGATGCGGTGAGGAAAGCACGACTTACACACTCGGATAAAATTCTCGAAATAAAATGCACCTAGTTCCATGAACGCCACATGGTTGCAGCGATATCTCGCTGAGATTGCCCTTGCAGATTGCCGGCAGGTGCAAGGCGTAACAGATGACCGGGGAGGCGAGCACA
>JBBPLV010001186.1:0-11050 GCA_038089975.1 Boletellus ananiceps | reverse complement strand
CTCGCGTTATGATCGAACAGGGTCGTGGTGGCAGGATCATAACAGCATCGTCCATCGCTGCTCATAGAGGTAAGCGGTACGAGAACCCAGTGGGATATGCCTGCCCCCGACCGAGTGGTGCGTTCTGAAAAAAAGACGGCAGGCGCTGCTCTTTTTTCTGCATATTCTGCAAGTAAATTTGCTATCAAAGGCCTCACACAGAGTCTTGGTGAGCCATCGCCACTTATCCGTGGCGTGCTAACGACCTGCTACCGGTCAGCGTTGGAGGTTGGTAAATATGGAATTACTGTGAACTCGTACGCCCCCGGGTCCGTAGATACACCTCTGTGTAAGAGAGTTCCCTTCCTCCCCCAGGTTCTTGAGTCGATTCTAACAGTGTGCTGTTTCAGTGCATGAAACAGCTACTCAGTATGCAGAACTGATGAGGGGGTTCGACATAAATGTCGCCGTGAGTACAACAGATCCTAAAAGTTCCGAATGCTCGACAATTTTCGGATCACAACTTCTTTTTAGCATGGTTGCGCATTGGGGGCCATAGGTCAACCATCGGACGTCGCCGCATTAGTTTCGTTCCTCGTGTCCGAAAGATGTCAATTTATCACGGGTAAGAGACAGAAATTGCACCAATTTCGCTTTGTTTCTAATCGATTCTTAACAACAGGCCAAACGGTGAGATTCCGCGTTCGATCGAGTATGCTTTGTGCGCTAGATTGTGTACAGATCGCTTGCGATGGCGGTATATTTTGAGGAAGTTTCATCCCAGTCGCTGGAAGCTGTTGAACCTCCCTCTTTGGCCCCGGCGCATTCTGAGGCGATATCTTGTACAAATCCAACCATGGATTGTCACTGTTGCTTGACCATGGACTTGCCTCCTTCGGCTGCTGGCCTGAATTGAGGCCACACGACGACGACTGTGACGATTGCGCCATGTGCGGGGAGACTCGGGAGAGCCGGAGGATGTGGCAGCGGCGGATCTCATGGAATGTTCTGGGAATGCTTGTCTGGGATCACCCAGCCATGCCTACTCGTCCGTTGACCGCATCGCGGAAAAGATAAGACCTCCCCCGTGCCTCCCCGAAGAACAAATTACACGCCGTCCCATGGAAACGGTCAGAAGCGAACATACGCCGCCGGGCGGTTCCGTAAACGATGGGTTCGGGTCAATGGTACATGCAAAACACGATCCATTTGCTGGTGCAGGTACCATCACGAATCCAGAATATGACTGGTTAGAATCAGGTTCGATGGCCGATCTGTAGCGGCGCTGCTTGTACACCTAGACCTAGAAACACAAACGGCACTTGTGGGCGTTCGCTCAGCCCCCGCACAGTGGTGTACGCCGGCGCCAATTTCGGTGTTTGAGTTTCGGACGGTGGAGTGCCCTCTGCAAACGGGGCTCTTTGAATACCAAGCACGAATGTGTGGCAGGAAAGGAAACAGTTAGCCTGAAGAACAGTCGGGTGTATGAGAAATATTTGCACCTAGAGGGGGACACAATGATTAGTATGGATCGTTCCAAGAAAGAGAGCTTATCCAGTCGAGACCGGAGACATACGGCAAGGCCCGCCTAGAAAGGAAATCAAATCGGGGTTCCCTGGCAGGGGTCAATTTGGGTTCGTCGCCGTCGGCGGTCTGCCGGACAGAGTTGACGACTTGCACAGACGTGAGGCACGCCGGCAGTCGGGACCACAGATCGGTCACGGGGAAACGTCGTCCTGAGACTCGAACGTCTCTGCCTTGGGAAGTTGATTTTTTAAACCAAGTGCGATTGCTCTCTTCAAGTTCGGGCTAGTCCACGCACGTTCTTCCGTGCGTGTCTCTTTTTTTCTCCGCCGAAGCGACACGCTCAGATCCTACCTACCGCGATAACATTGTAACGTTTTGTCAAGCAGACCAGACCATCCGTTCAACCCTACGAACGCACCACTTGCGGGATATGGCGTGTAGTAGTGCAGGGCCAGAGACCCTGGGAGTTGTGAGTTTTCATCGGCAAGCTCCGCAGAAAGCATGGTCGTGTATGCGGGCTGGACGGACGAGTCAACGAGTGGCCCAGGCTAGAATGGATAACGTCACGAAGACGAAGCGGTTGAGTTGAAGTTAGATCGGAGATTTGGGTCCAGAGCTCTCCGCTACCTCACGTTCCCCCGACGTCACTACTCGGGTTCGTGCGTTCTCAATTGCACCTCCGATCCACTTCACCCCCAAGGTGCAAAAGCACTTTTGTGGATGGAAAGTAGAAGATGGCACCATGCAGGAAGGAGATCGAACGGTCTGCCGTCCCGGCGCATCTCGTCGCCCATGGCATCACAAGGATGGCACACGACACGACGTGCTCCTGTCGTGTAGGTGGCATGGGTGTCGTCTCAGAGGGGGGAAAGAAGAGATAAAACGCGCAAACATTGTCCGCCACGTATGAGATACTCGTCCAACCTAGACCCAGGTGCGAGATTTGCTCGCTCCCTGTCGCAGTTCCTCAGGCAGTCCACGCTGGCGTCATGGACATGTGTATAGATTTCACACAAACTTTCGTCGTGTTGTTTTCCTGGTTCAAGATCTGCTCAACGCTGGCTGGCAGCGAGATATCAAAACCATCCGTATTACCTATTACTTTTTAATGTCGACTAATATCAAGATATGCGAGGTTCGTGTCAAGGGACACACATGGAACGGTGGGACTCGCTCCCTCTCTAGTTCCGTCGTCGGTTATGATCAACGATTCACTGCAGCATTGAATAAAATCTGCTTTCGTTTAACTGGCCAAGATACAATGCTTGGTTGTCGGTGAGGGATGGGAGTGGTCCGAGAAACATTATACCAGCCCCGCTACGATATACACATGGTTCAACGTTCGACGACCAACTGCTCTGGTACCGTACACGAGACCCCTGTATTTGCGCATATATCGAGTTATCATCCTTGCTTTTCTTACGCGCCGCCAAACAAGCCTGCGCGCATGGGCGGAAACTCAAACGGAGGGAGCGTAAACTTCCCCGCGACGACCAGCGGTGGGTGCAAGATCTCCCACAGGTCGCCGCTGCAATCGCCAAGGTGATCGCAGTGCATCGGCGTCGGCGTCTCGGGGGCATAGAACGCGCTAGCGTCCAGACGCGGCAACGACGGCGGAAGACGAAATACGAGGCCATTGTCATCGCTCATGTTCGCCGATGGGGGACGAGCGGAACCGGAGCCGTGCGGCAGCAGCGGTCCGGATTGCATCACAAAGGGGTCATCGAGCACGAGCGTCTTTCGCTTGGGCTGTCCGGTAGACGAGATGTTAGTAGCATCGGAAGGACGGTTGACGAGGTTGGACGGGCTCAACGGCGTCCTATCAGCCAGCCGGCGGTCCGAGAGCGGCAAGGGTTTGGCGTGCTTGGCGTCGACAGACGTGATCATGATCACCGGGACGTTTTCGAGATCACGTGATGGCGAGGGCGTGGGCCTCCATGCGTTCCTCCTCTTCTCGCGAGGTGCACAACGAGAGGACGTCTCTGCACCCATGGTTCCTTGCGGAGACGCGTCCAGGCACAGGTCCATCGGTGTGTCACGCGAGGGGCTCTTGAGAGGCGAAACGTGATCCGAGCTCGCAACATCTTCGAGATGCAGTCGACGCAAGTTTTGTTCCAAGCGTTCCACCACATAGTCCAGCGTTGACGCAGAACGCAGTTGGAACACGGAGGGGGATGTCGGGAAATTTGGAACGGAATGTAGGGGAGACAGGTGTCCCCTATCGATGTCAAAGGAAATGTCGCAAGAACTAAAGCTTGAGGTATTCATGCCAGATGAACAGTCCTCTGTGATGCTTTGGATGCTTGTAGCATCAGAGCGGTAGCGCAAGAGATGAGGAGATGGCGATGGGTCGGAAGGGTTAGGAGTCGAGATGTGTACGGGTGAGAGGGCGTGGTCAGTAGAGGGAAGAACGATACGTGGGTGAGGCAAAGGAGGACGAGGAACGTTGCTGTGTGGTTTGCGGTGTCGTAAGGACTTGATGATGTCCGTCAGTTTTGTTCGTGAGGTGTCACGGAGATGGTGACTGCGTGTAAGAGTACGGTCATGGTTTGAATAATCGCGAGGCATATTTTTGGGTTTTGAAAGCGAGAACAAGGCGAATGGAGAATGTCTAGGTGGAGAGATCATGAAAGAGTGGTGGGAGAACCGCGTTCGCCTGCCGATCCATAGTATGCCGTGACAATTCCAAACCAGACTGAAGCCAAACACCTGTAGATGAACAAGAATGTAAGCCTAGGGCGACCTCGAATGGGATCCGACAGCGGAATCGACGTAGCATCAGTAACGTGTGTCTGTGTATCCAACTTGCATCATGCTGGTAGTGAAAGCGGGCGTCGATGACAAGGAGATACTCCAAACTAGGCAACGAACGAAACGATTCGATTTGAGATCATTGTACCAGTGAGGGGTTAGCCCGCAAATAGTCCACGGAAGTAATCGAAACCAGCACAAAATCGAAACATCACCTACATCGCTACATCGCCCCATGCCATCGCAATCGCCCATTTAACGCTCCCACACCCATCCCTCCTTAGCCCACTCCGGCATTTCCGTCTCAAAACACCCCAAGCTCAACTCATACTTTAACGCGTGCAAAAAGATGTACAATTTCTCTGGTTTGGGATCCGGATGCAACGGCAGATAGCATTCGGAGCAATACAGAGTGCCTGTTGCAGGGTCTGCGTCAGGTTCTGGAGCAAGAAGCGATGGCAGGCGCGAGATGGCATCGGGAAAGGTCAATTGCGCTGGGCCGTCAGGTTCGGGTGGCGCAGGGGTATCATTCTCGGATGTACGGTGCTCTCGGTTGGATCTCTCGGCCTGGGGCGGTGAGGGTGTCGGGGGGCGTGCACTAGAATCCGCCGACTCACGTACGGCGTGCTCGGAGCACTCGAGGTCGCTCTCGTCAGTGATTGGTTCCAGTGTGCTCTTACCGCCCCTCTTTCGCTTGTTCTGTGGTGGCAGTGGAGGCAGCCGTCGAAAGCTTTTCGGTGTCAGCGCGCCCTTGGCCCGAAAAATGACATCTCGCCATCTGCTCCAATCCTCGTCTTCGTCCTAGGAGACAGAAACGTAAGTGTCCTTCTATCTGGTAGGAGCAGATAACAAGGGGCGAGTTCCAATATTGGAAGAAACAAAAGGAACAAGTATATAATGAACGTAATCCGAACCTTCATATTCCTCAAGCGCGTGATAATCTGGACAGCCTCGGCGGAAAGAGGGACAGGAGAACCCATGCCAATGTCATGGCCTGTTTCTCTAGGAAGCAATTTTCCCTGTTGTACGTATGGTTCACTATTCTCGTTCATATCAACTGGATTGGATTTGACGACAGATTCGGGGCTAATGTCACTCTTGAGGTGCTCCGGTGGTGCGGGAGCAAACCGCTCGGAGCTTGGTATGACATCAATTCCATGTTTCCCTAGATTTGGGCCCTGTGAACGGAACCAAATAGGTAAGTATTACGTGCAGGGGTGGGATGGGAAGCGCGAGAAAAGAACGATAATGCAAGGAATATTTGGCAAGTCCACTGAGAATAGATGCCTGAAGAAACATACCCATATTCGCTCTTCCGAGTACACTGGATCATTGGCAACAGGATGCCCGAGGAATTGAAGGTGAACCCTAATTTGATGCGCTTATTGTTCCATGCCAACGTTGATAAAGAGAGGATGGCGCCGAGAGCAACAAATGACAGGAGAAACCGAAACAAACGGAACTTAAGGAGAAAGAAGTGATGATACGGAAATGTGCTTACAACGGCCCGTAAAAGGACGACCTATATGACCAAATGCCCGATTTAGCTGATGGGTAGTGACATGTGTGGGAACCTACAGCGGAGGACGCTCATATCTGTATTGGCATCGTAGCGGAGCCTATTGAACACCGTCTTGGCTGGCTGACAAGGACAAGATATTGCATATTGCTGGAATCGAAATGCAACCAACAGCGAGCCATACCTTTCCTTCCGGATGTACAATATTTAGTCCCATCTGTCTATCAACGGTCAATAGTGGCTCCTCACAAACAACCTCCCCCCTGAGTAAGATGAACGAGTAAGCGTATTGTTATGCAGTTGAGTCCACGGAAAGAACGCACGCAGGAAATTCTCCTTTACACCTCGCCACATACTCCTTCCTCACAGAGCCGTTCATGAATTCGGTCGTGAGCGTTCGCGCGAGGTTGGAATTAAGGGGTAGAATCATGAGGCCAGAAGTTAGTCTGTCCAATCTATTTATCGCTATGGGCAACAGGTTCGCATGAGTGATGCGACGATATAGGACACGAGACCCACTGTATACCTTGTCGAAGCCGAATTCATATCGGAGCATTTCAACAAGGCTGTGTCTATAATATCTCCCTGACGCATGTACAGGCTGCGGCCCTGCTCGAGATCGGTTGAGTGGAGATAGGGAGTGACGTACGATGCTACCTGGTTTATCTATCACGAGAAAACCACGCTCACTGTCATGTAGTACGATCTTGACCGGGGTGGCCGTAACGGGAGGCTCATGTCGATGAACGACGTTCCTTGAATGATGCCGAGATGGTGGATAATTTCGCTGTTACTGCGGACAAACACTCACTCGATACGGTCCCCGTTCCTGACTACAGTGTCCGGTTTCGCGACTTTTCCATTGATGGTAGTGACACCTGAGTCGAGGGCGTACCTCTAACCACGCGCAAGGGGCATCCATCAAGTTGATATAGATGGGATGGGATGGAAAGCGCACCCACATAATATTCCATGCTGCGGTCCCTGAACTCTGTAGAAACGATCTCTAGTATCTCCCTGCCGAGCCATCGCTCTTTTGCCATCGTAGTGTACGGATACCAATATGGGGGCATCTTTTTGAGACCGCCGTTTCGGGTGACGGGGATGATGACTCGGGAAGGTTGACGTTGACCGACGTCGCCAGACATGAACGAGGCGATGAAACGAGAAAGCATGTGTCTAAACTGATCGCGCGAGGAGAGTGTCGTCAACGGCAACTGCTCACGCGATTGAAGCTTGAACTTGTACAGGTTGGCCAGGACGAACTGCCGTTTGGAAAGAAGCTGTTGGGTTGGGATTAGCAGGAGAAGTAGAACAGAAAAGTAGACCGACGTAAAACAAACGGCAGGTCCGGTTGCAGGTATCTTTGATGTGTGGTATTTTGGAGGACGAATAGCTGGTGTGGCTGTGCAAGCCCTTGGTTTCTCCGCTTCCTAATCAGTCTTCCGCGTGCGAGAAAGCGCCAAGACGTGAAGCCAGCGAAGAACGACTAATGTACACTGGCGAGGTAGTGAGCGGATAGTGATAGAAAACCCGACCCGTGGAGAGGATTCCTGGTGGCAACTGACGAGAGCAAGGCACACGGATCAGCGGCGTCGACCGATTAGCTTTGTGTAAATAAATTTTAACTCAATTTATGTAGGCGATACCAAAATATATATCTCAAAGGCACCCAGTCAGAAAGCAAGCTATGTACTTTATTTAAAAATACATATTTTAGTCAGTTTCTGCGTAAAGTGAGACTCGGCTACAATCGACTCCCTCTTAAAACATACCTCACATCATAAGCCATACTCCCTTGTAACCCATAATTCGTGGGTATCCCAAGTTCTCGGCTATCACTATATGGCCTCCCTGGTAACCCATATTCCCTTAAAAGACATAATTTTGTGTCTATCCCAAGGGGTATGTGTTTACAAGAGGGAGTTGACTGTACTACTAATCAGATATCCGGCATGGCCTTTAGCGACCCCAAACGCTCACTTGTTGTAACCAAAAAGAGAAGTAGTTGTCTAAGCGTCGCATAGAGCCACAATCAACCAATAGGGAAGCTTGCTCACTTACGGGACAGCTATGCAACCGCTGTCTGTTTCGACCGCTTTTGCAGATGGACTTAGTGACTGTCAACTGTCCACGTCATGATGCGGTCTAATTAGAACAGGTTTTAAGCGTGACAGGGATCTGGTCCTCCTTGCTCCTATGGATAGACTGAGCTCGGGGTGCCTAGGTTGTGCCCTGAAGAGTCTGACAAAGGGTAATGCACTCAATCACCTATGAGGCGAAATTGAGGTGTTATGTTGCCAGAGACGGGTTCCTAGAGCTGACGGTATTCATATAGTGGATTGAATGCGCTGTTGTCTGGGACTGAGTTGGGACCGTAGGTGACTCCCTCCTGAATGATGAGCACAAGTAGTAACTTGGGAGATTTGGGCCAGCTGTCATCTGCCTGACTGTTGGCGGACGGGTTACGAACATGCAGATGGTCGACGTGGTTCGGCGACCGAGGTAGGCGAGTTCGAGGGGACAGCGACAGAGAGCCACGGTGAAGAGACGAGCAGACACGAGTCGCTCGTCGTCGATTTCGGAAAGCGGAATCGGGCGACTTTAGACGAGGACGGGATCGAGATCGGAAGGGAACTGCGGTGGAATAGAACACAGGTGATTGTATGATATAATGATCTGATGATATTGTACATGGGCGCACCAGGCACCGAAATACTGTATGCGACAAAGAAACTCGTGGTATGACTAAATAGGAAAGGAGTGGACGAGCATAAAGCGTCTATAGTAACAAAAGGGATAGCATAGCATTCGTGGTACATGATGAAAGGGGCAGAAAAGAAAAGGGAAAGATGGACGGCTGTAGGTAGCGATAAACTTCGTGGCCGACGCGCTTTGATGACGACGGCTGTGCGTTCCTTACAAACAGATCACTCGCCATCAATCATGAAGCCCTCGGTGACACGAGTCCGCGTCGCCACGACCAACTTTAGATTTTGCCTGGTATGTCCTGTTCTTGAAAGGAACAGAGATGGCTCATGCCGCTCATCGCTGTGCATCATTTAGCACTGTGCAACGTTTCATTCAAACTTGCGGAGGCGGTGGGTCATAATTACCGCAGGTCCCTGAGCACCGTCCCTTTTATCTTTTTTTTTCTGAGGACGAGTGCTCGATGTGCCTGCCAATGGAGATGCATGTGGTCCAGGTATCACCGGCTGTGACTGGCGCCAGCAAAGCGATGGCAAAGGGAGGCGAACGGAGATGCTGAGGCGACGGCTACCGGGCCATTGATCGCCAGCATGAGATGGGCCTGTGAGGGGAGAAGGGGGGGCGTATGCACAAGCGCGACTCGCCTAGCAGACCGTGCGTTTGTGAACACGCTGCCAGCGAGCAAGACAGGATAAGGGAACAAGGCAGAGAGAGGTGGCGAGAACACGTGCACGAGCGGGAACACACTAGCGGACAACGCATCTGTGGTTGTAAGAGGTGAGGACAAGGTGGGGAGGGATAAGAGCAAGCATGCGGGCGGTGGTGAGGGCGGGCGCGGATGGCCAGCACCTTGTCCTGGTGCAAGACAGGACGGGGTAACAGGGCAGACGAGATACCCCTGCTGGCAATGGACATACGGGAACTTCAACCGAACGCTTGGGCTGCGAGCGGGAGGGGGCCACGTAGAGGCTGCGGATGGCGCTCATGGTGCCACCGGTGACGATGATGGTTGTTGCCTCAGTTTCGGGCTTGGCACTAGAATGTAATCCCCGTCCCCGCACACTCTACCTGCTCTCTATGGCCGTATCTTACTGTAAGATCAAGTCAATAAGCGTACTTCCGTCGTGGCTGTCCCGGCCGCACTGTCGTGGCATTCGCGGGGCTGTGGGAGCCGGTGTGTCCGTGTTTCGGTCCGCGGTGCGGTGCCGTGAGCGAGCTCCGCTGTCGCTCATTTGGAGCTGGCACCTGCACTGGCACCTCCGGACGGCAGAATCTGGAATGCTGCCAACTCACGTTACCCCCAAGGGGTCGCCCAGCACGGCCGATTCTACGCGTCGATGCGACAACCGAGTGCGTACTCCTGTTCTATATCGGCTCCAAGTTCTCACAGATGTGAAACATGGCCGTGCTCGTGTCATTCCGATGAACTGTCGTTGTACTTATAAACGGATGCTATCAGCACTCCGACAGTATCCCTTCCTCGCCTAGACATGGGCAGCAAGTACTCCTGCGTACCCGCCCAGGACGATCGACCGCGGGTTAATGTCGTCACTTCCCCTCCCGTCTCTCGCGTCACGTTCAAGTCGCACAGATCACACCCTTCCCTGCTCAAATCCTTCTCTTCGTACGATACCCTCCACGAGAAGGATCCCCGCCATGGCGACACCGATCTCTCTTCCTACGTCTTCCCTCAGCCCTTTCAACCTCCCAATGTCCCCCCTCTTCCCTCGCTCCTTCGCCCATCTCTATCCGCATACATCTTCCAGGGCCAACTGAGGTCTCTTGGCGAACAAGCGACCAGCGCCTACGCCGCCTTCTTGCAAGCATACCCGGAATACCAAAGCACCTGGATCATAGATAATTTACGGAGAACTGACCTCGCAAGGCTTGACCGTGCAGGCGAAACCTATGTCGACTATATGGGTGGCGCTCAGCACCCTGAGAGCCTCGTCCGCGTTCATAGCGATTTTCTGACACAAAACATCATGGGTAACACCCACTCTGTCAGCAATAGGCAAGACCATGTTTCCCCAGAGTCTACTTGATCTTATTTATCCCCACGCTAGCTCGAGATTATCCTCGGAGTGCGCAGAAGAAGCCAGGGAGATGGTTCTTTCGTTTTTCCAAGCGCCCAGGGGTTATACCGTCATCTTTACTGCAAACGCAACGGCTGCACTCAAGCTCGTCGGAGAAGCGTTCCCCTTCCAGGAAAACAGCTCTTTTGTGCTCGGTGCTGATTCTCACAACAGCGTGCATGGCATCCGTGAATTCGCGGCGCGACGGGGCTCCCGGGTACACTATATCCCTTCGACCCCCACGGGTGGTTTCCAGTTATCAGCTGCCAAGGTAAGGCTGGCCTACTCCCCCGTATGCCATCCCACCCGCATATATGCGCATTCCTTACTCGGATTCTGATCTCCTGTAGGACATCCTTCGAAATAGCCGCCCAACGACCGCATCCACACCGTCACTCTTTGCACTGACAGCACAATCAAACATCTCCAACTCTAAAAATCCGCTCTCAATTCTCACCTACGCCACCCCTCTTGGATACAACACTCTGCT
>JBBPLV010001185.1:0-11050 GCA_038089975.1 Boletellus ananiceps | reverse complement strand
CCGGCACGCATGCAATCTGAAAGGCATACTTCGATTTTAGCCATCCACCATCCATATCTCCTCGTTTCCGAATTTCATTTGTAGCGAATATCGACACATGGATAGACAGCTCGATACGGCAGGTACTACCGTACCTGTGAGCGGCGAAAACTGCCATTAATGTAAGATTTCTGATCTTCTGGGATATGCTTGGCTTGTCATACATGTGTTTTTGAATGTCTGCTATGGTGTTGGGACCTTGTCTCCCGTGGAAACAATCAGACATCAGTCAAAAAGCAGAAGTAGTACCTGAAGTGTACCAATGTCAACTCATTTCTGGATGGAGTCTCAGTGCAGCTCACGGTCCGTTTCAATGCTCGTCGGGCCCTCGCTTGCAATGCGCGGGCAGCCCGTGCTAATCGCCAATCATATATCAATGCCAAAGAGTGTATCTCTAAGATCATCTAAAATACAAAAGCAAGCATGAAAAGTTCCGGGTTTCAGTTGCGCCATCGTCCGGAGACACTCTGAAGTCTGAAATGATTGCTTGGCGTAGCAGCATGCCGTGCCCCTCGGCTCCTCCCGAGGCCCCGGCACGTCGGCGGGTACTGGTGTCAATTTTTATGATGACTAATTACAGCTGTTGCCTTTGACATCTTTCACTTTCACCACCATGTCTGAACTCGATGCTGACCTCTACGGCGGCAAGTATCTCTTTCCTGACTTGGCCCTCAAGGTTGCGCACCTAATTGTCTTTGTTGTCAGATCTGTACGGAAATGATGAAAGCGAGTTTGCCTCTGCTGTCGAGTCCCACGAGCCAAAGTCAGAAGATCCAAAGACAGAATTCTCCACACCAACACCATCAATGCCCCCGCTGAATGGCCGACAGAGCGAAGGACAGAGCGTCACGCTCAGCCCACCCCAAAAGGTGCTACACTCCGAAGAGCACGCTGCAACATCCATCCAACTTGGCCCCTCTCAAAATGCACCCCAGCAAATTCCCACGTATCAGCAACCATCCGATTATTCAGTGGACCTGTCGCTCTCGGACCAGCCTCACATGCCGGAGCGCAGTGTACGGCCGTCGGAAATGAAGGACGAAGGGTGAGTGGTCGATTTTGTCCGCTGATCGCGCCAGGTGTGGCAGTCTCCGCTGCTGCGCTCGTCGGTACTGGCGGGTTGTCGACAAGTACATGTGTAGTCGGTCGATGGTCGTCTCGCCTAGCTACTCGGTAGTCGACGTTCTAGTCTAAACTAGGCTAACAACACTACAACCAGCCAGAGACAGTAGTGTGCTCTCTATTTCTCCTCTGTCATAACGTCTTGTGTGCTTTCCAGATGACTAATAGCAACCTTGCATGTCTCGTGTCCACGTCCATATGCATGTCCACCTCGCGGCGTCGTTGTGCCAAACCGGAATCGGTATCGATAGCAAGATGTTTATAGGGGGCCTGAACTGGGATACAACCGATGGTACTTGTGTTGTCATTAATTTCGCGGTAACGGTCGAGTAGTACTAAAATTAGGAATCCTCTGTGGCAGAGTCTCTCAGGAACTACTTTTCGCAGTTCGGTAAAGTAGATGCATGTACAATCATGCGGGATGCTGCCGGTCGGTCGCGGTGCTTCGCATTCCTGACATTTGAAGATCCGGCGAGCGTCAATGCGGTGATGGTGCGGGAACACTTTCTGGATGGCAAGATTGTACGTACGCTGTTGTATCGTACGTTGTGCACTATGGTTTACTCATGGGTTGTCACGGTCGTGGTGGTGTCAAGATCGATCCGAAGCGAGCGATACCGCGACAAGAGCACCAGCGGGCGACGAAGCTGTTCATCGGGGGACTTGCGGGGAGCGTGACGTCGGAATCGATGCGGGAGTTCTTCTCTCAGTTTGGGAAGGTGATCGACTCGACGGTGATGCTGGATCGAGAGACAGGACGGAGTAAGGGGTTTGGGTTTGTTTCGTTCGAGGACACGAACGTGCAGTCGTTCCTGGGATTCGGGAACCTGCAGATCGACGGGAAACTGGTGAGCTTTGGATTTAGACGGGCGAGCGTTGTGATGGGACGTGGTTGACGGGATTGTTGACAGATCGACGTGAAGCTGGCACAGCCGCGGTATCAACGAGACCACTTCCAGGAAGACGGCCCGGTACAGCAATACACGAACCCGCGCACGGGCATGGGTGGTGGTGGCAACGGGATAGTCGCTACTCCGGGCGGCAGCGGCGGCGGATTCAATGGGCAGACAGGCGGTGGAGTGAATTTCCCGGGTGTGCAGGCCAACATGGGTGCGATGGTGGGAAACCCGGGAGGGAATACGCCGTTCGACCCACAGGCGCTGGCACAGCTGTACACGAGGATGTTCCAGATGGCTGGTGCGGGCGGGATGATGGGTGGGGTGGGCATGAATCCGATGATGGGTGCCATGGGGGGTGGGATGGGTCCTGGTGGGTACGGTGGTNNNNGAAGTGGGGGGGGGGGGGGGGGGGGGGGGGGGGGGGGGGGGGGGGGGGGGGGGGGGGGGGGGGGGGGGGGGGGGGGGGGGGGGGGGGGGGGGGGGGGGGGGGGGGGGGGGGGGGGGGGGGGGGGGGATGGGTAGAGGGGGCCAGGGACCGCCGACTGGACCGAGTGGACTGGGACCGAATGTTCCTCGGGGACCGAGAGGAGCTCAGGGAGGAGGGGGTGGACCGGGCGGGCAAGGAGTGGGCCCTCAGCGTGCTGGCCAGCGAGGACAGCACGGCTACCACCCATACGCACGTTCGTGATCGCCTTTTTTTTCTTTTCTTTCCTTGCTGTTCTCGGTGCCGATCTCAAAATTTGTCTGGCATGATTGTACATGCCAGCTGCCAGTGCGTGCAACTATGGCGTGTGCAATGTTATTGCCGTCCGTGGCTGTTATTTCGTTACAATAACCTCCTTGTTTGTTTTTTATGCCGACTTGCATAGTATTAGTATAGGTAGATTTGAGCAGGCCAGTCGCACATTGGATGTGAGCGTGAAAGTTGGCTGCTCCCCCTTCGATTCTGTTGAACAGTCACTACGTGTGCTTCCGCCTTATCTGACTCGTCCGCTGGCAAGGGCCAGCAGAAATCGCACAAGATACTCACGCGCTTCGTCGTCTTCCAGGAAATAGGTACAGGTTACTAGCATCCAAAGAGCAAACACAGCGAGAAGAACAAAATAGTGATACTAGTATACAGCTCTCGTCGGCACTCTCGCTTGGGCAGGCGTATGCGTATCGCAAGGCGGTTGGGTGTTGCAGGAAAGGTGCTGCCACCAGAAAAAAACAAGTTCGTAGAGCGTGCTGAGTGCTTTGAGTGTCGGTTGGCTGTGCCCGTGTTCGCACCCGGAGATTGAGCTGATGACCTGTAGATGACCGGGGGAGTGTTGCGAAAGACAGCGGTGAGGAACCCTGGTTCGAGGATCACGCGCATTGCTAAGCCAGAACAACCGTGAGCGTGATGCATCAACGAACTTGATCACATCCAAAACGGCTGCACCACAGCGTCCTGGGGAAACGGGTTGTGTCAGGGCTTAAAGGTGGCCATCATTGCCCTTATCAGCACTATCAATAGGTGTGCTGATGCGCTCACATTCGCGACGGGTACCTTGGTCGCAACTCTGAAACACGGCGTAACCCAACGTGGTAACCTCAAAAGTCGTTGCTGCCTCTACATCACTCTCTTTCCGGTGAAGCCCGCGGTTATGCCATGTTTACACACCTTAACGTACGTCTTGTTCCCCCTTCCCGCCGAACAACATGATGTATTTTTGTGAGGGTTGGCCGGTTTGTAGGGACGGTGAACAACACAAGCGCAAATGAGACTGCGGACCTTGTTTTGATCAACTCTGCCACAGGGGCGAACAAGCGAAAACCTGCGATAGTGCGCGGGAACAAATACGAATTTGAAAAACCAAAGTTGGTATGGGAAACTCTGTTGCCATCCATACTTTCTGTTTTCCGTACATGATGATGTGCAAGACGAGGTTTCCTCTCAGCGGTGGCAGGGGTCCGAGCGGAGCAGTGGATTACGCGTCGTGGGTCCTGGTCACGTGTCACGCGATCCCGTACTCACCGGTCTCCACCGCTCCAATGGAGCGCAATTCCTACTAAAGAGGTCTGAAGTCATTACCACTACAGCGTATTGACCATTGGTGGACGTTATTGAGACGGGCTCGAGGTTCCGTGGTGCTCAAACAGAAATACATTCAGGCGTCGTTAAACCTGCCATCTTGAAACCGGTAAGGCAGCAAGCGCCATTGGTGATTTCCGATAGCGTTCTTGCTCGCATCGTCCAATCCCTTTGTGTTGTTCAGACGTTGGAGCTTGGAGCCCGTCAGGGCGCTTCTGCGATGCACCATCGATTACTCAAAGCTTCCGTCCGCAGCTGTGTGGGAGAAGCAATCGCTCCAGGTTTTCAATCAGAATCCCTAAAGCGAGTTAGCCGAACATATTTATAGGACTCGAGTAGGCCGGTACGTGGAGACTTCCTATTCTGGTGGGGATCAGCGATGTAGTAGGCGATGCAACAAGTTTTATGATTTCTTCTCCTGGAAGCTCTCTCTGCTAGACGACGAAGCTCTATGCAGCAAACTGTTCGGAATCGTGACAGTCTCTAGAGGGTTGTATGGTTTATACGTTTTCGTGAAACGCGGCAAATTCGAGGGTGCTCACCAAAGGTTTATTGCCAGGATTTATTTCGAGTTTTGATCCGGACTCCCGTGCCTTGATGTCGCACGATGCGCAGTCCTGGTGGAACATGCGGGTGTATAGCATAACTTTCACTCAATCTACAGGTGAGTCTTGTCGTTTCCTATTGCTAATCTCCCAAAATGACTGTGGTCGTAGGTAGAACACGACGACCCACTTCATGAGGAGCGGAGTATTGGGTGTTCCGATTCCCTTGTCAAACGCAGAGCTTGATGCTTACAGTGAACCACCCCAAGAATGGGTCATCATGTCACTTCAAGCGTCCCAAGAATCGAAGCGCACTCTAAATTTATCTTGTCGTCAAGATGGCGATCGAATCGCCCGTTCAGTGGTACGGGAACTCTACAAAAAAAAAACGCCGGCGTTGATGTCACTGTTGTTTGCGTGATTGCGAGGGTCGGTCCCTAGCATATCATTTTACTGCGGTTTTCATCTGCACCCTCGACTATGTGGATATTTTTGTCGTGAGCATTGCGACGGCGACGACTCGTCCGCCTGGCTGGAGCCTATAAAAGATCGAGCGCAACGAGCAAAATGCCAGAACCTTCAGTCGAAACACTTCCCGCTCCACTCACCCAGTTCTCTACTCTCGCACTCGATCACTCTGTCCTTGTCCAACTATGCGCTTCGCAAAGACTCTTGTCGCATTCATCTTCCTCGGCATTGCCGCGGCGGCGGTCATACCTGACGTCGCTGTCCGTGACACTACTGCGGGCGATGTGGGTGAGCATCGCAAGGAGCATCATAATGTTCGCTCCGACGATGGCATCGACCACAAGCACCATCCGCCCCCTACTCGCGACACTGCGGGAGATGAAAAGGGCCACCACGGGGGCCATCCTCATGCTCGCTCCGACGATGGCGTCGGCCACAAACATCATCCTCCCCCTACTCGCGACACTGCGGGAGATGGAAAGGGTCACCACGGGGGCCATCCTCATGCTCGCTCCGATGACGGCACCAGCCACAAGCATCATCCTCCCCCCGCCCGCGATACCGCAGAAGATGAGAAGAAGGGCCACCACGGGGACCATCCCCTTGCTCGCTCCGACGACGGCCACAAGCATCATCCTCCCCCTACTCGCGACACTGCGGGAGATGAAAAGGGCCACCACGGGGGCCATCCTCATGCTCGCTCCGACGATGGCGTCGGCCACAAGCATCATCCTCCCCCTACTCGCGACACTGCGGGAGATGAAAAGGGCCACCACGGGGGCCACCCTCATGCTCGCTCCGACGATGGCATCGGCCACAAGCACCATCCCCCTCCCGCCCGCGATACCGCGGAAGACGAGAAAAAGGGCCACCACAAGGGCCACCAGTAGTTCGGTGACGCTGATGCTGCGATACCCAGTACATCAGAAACAATGCGGCTGTAAGCGCATATACCTACATCCGCATTAGCCCTCCACCCACCTCTGTTTTTTTTCTGTTTGTAGTATTGTGCCTCTACAGTTCCATTTTGTGAACTTTCATATGTGACGTTATCTACCTGTTCTTTCATTCATCTGACATTCTGTAATACTTTGATCGACAATGAAATTGCGTGTTGTTTTTAATTCTCAACCCTGAATTTTGAAGGTCCGTGCCCGCACCGCAAGTGGATATGATCTCCGCCTCGTACTAACTTGCGACGAGAACAATGTGGAAAAAGGGAACTGGAATGATGAACCTTGTGGTCCTGCCCACCGACCGGTGCAGAAATGAAACCAATACTATCACACCATGATGTTTCCTTATTAAAAAAACCGTTCGGAATGTACGACTAGATCTATTCAACCTCGCGCTAGCTAGGACGGCGAAGGTGATGGAAATCAGATTGGACCTGCCAGTGACAGGGCAGACGTTCAACTTTCAAACAACACTCGTCGGGGAAGGTTCCGACGGTGAGCTAGCGGTTCTCTGCAGTCGGCGTTGAGCCGGCGCGCTTTGGATCACACACACCACGGGTGAAAATTTCTTCACCGAACCGTCGTTTATCGTGAAGACCGGGGTGAAGTCAAAATCGGACGTGACCTCAGCGAAACCCCCGGATGATCTTATGTTCCCCGTTTGGAACAAAACAAAGAAGGACTATCTCACGATCGCGGGGAAACGGATGTTTTTTTCTTGCTCCTTTGTCGCAGATCAGTGAGAGGCCTTTCGGAAAAGTTCCAGCTTAAATGCCAAACGTGCATAGCTTGCAAATAAGAACGAGAGGACGTACCGTATCATGTCGGACCGAGCTCACCCACGCGTGATGTGAATTGCGGAGCGCGCATCCGCAGCCCAGAAACTGTTTCCTAATATCTCGTGCGCAGTCGCGCAGTTTTATATTCAGGTCGCCGTGTTACGACAACGCGGTACCTAGCACGTCAGAAAAACGGCTTTTGGTATTGGGAGCTTCTGTATCACCGTCGCGGAAATTGAGACAGCATTGCAAGAAAAAAAGTCTGTCTCTTGCGCCCATGCACGAGCCATATGGTACAAGTCTGTGCTGCTGCATGCGGAGAGACGGTGAGGTAATATTGAAATCAGGGAAACCTGGGCGCTTGCTTCTGTGCATCAACAATGTGATGAACTCGCCTCGCCTCTGCTGATGCTCAATTCGTGGTTTGCTGAGATGATCATTGACGCGACGCTCGATGATCCTCGCTTGATGATAGACTTGACTTGCATGTAAACTGCGCCATCGGAAAAAGTTAAATGAAGGAGTTAACGGAGGCTGTGAGGAAATAGTCTACATGGACCTTGGTGAAGGTGTCCCATGAGTCAAGATGACTTTCAGTCAGTGTTGCAAAAGCCTTCGGGGAGAATAACACTCCAACGACCTACCTTTTCGGCTTCGGCATGACACAGACATGTCGATACTTGCGTTGGCTACGTACACATTTTTTGGGTGGCAATTCATTAAGGGACGGACGAAATGGCAGCGTCTAGTGGTGTTGAGGGTCGCTGACCGCGAGGTGCGGCATCGAAGCTCAACTAATGAGGTGGCCCCGCTGCGACGACGTCACGGCGCCGAGGCAGAGCACTATGCTTATGTAATTACTAGGGTGATGAAGCCCTTCCTGCGTGTTCATTGTTGTAACTGCCTTTGATCTAAATTGAACACGCACGTCGCCCCACACCTAGCCTAGCCCCTTCAATGACCGGAAGAACAAGCAAATCGTTCCGTATATCGCGAATTGTAAAGATAGCCCTACAAATTGTACATCGTCTTGTCGACCGTCTTTTCAAATTTCTTCCAGTCGGACCAGCGCTGGATGAACTCGTACACATCCTAGCGAAACGATGCGCATACAAAGAAGGTCTATCGGTGAGACATTAGGGGAACATACGAGTGCGTAGGAATGAGATTCAGAACTGCGAACACCCAGAAGCGAAAATGAAGTGTACCTCGGGGCGATACGCGCCTCCATACCGCGTCACGTCGCGCACGATCTGCGCAAGGTCTTTTGCGTCCTCGACGACGAAAACATGCCTGAGCATCTTGAGGTGATCGAAGTCCGTAGTGACGTTGGGCACCTTGAACGACAAGCACGGTCAGCAAAATAAGAGGAGAGCTCACAGGAAAAAGACAACTCCCTACCTTGAGCGACGTACTGAACGCATGGTATGCGTTCAGGCCCGCAATCATCTGAAAACCACCATTGAAGGAAACGATCTGGCGTTTGATGTGTTTTAGAGTATCCTACAAATATCGGCATGGACGGCGGTGTTCACGGTGTCAATGCGTTGTTGGAGATAATATGCCAAAGGCAAGGACAGGAGACGCACGCTAACAGTCGTATTCCGATTTCTTGATAAAATACCTTGAGCACTTCTCTACTCGTGCTGCCCTTGGGAAGTTTACAGTGTGTTTCAAGGCACTGGATCGCTTCCCGGCACCCTTCTGTCGGACGAAGATCAAGCGGAGCGTCTTCGGGTGGATAATATGCCCTGGGTTTTGTCAACGACTGGATGATGTGATCGCCTGGCATAGCAAGAGAACGATAACACATCAGTCGCACGCTAGCGCCCCTTGTGTGAGGTCTTCACGAACCTGGTTCATGAGTACCTGTGTCCTTGCGTTCAACCCCGAGGCCACACAATCATTCAGCGTAGTCTCAAACCGCTTCTTCTCCCTCACGACCACGTTCAAAAAGTCGGTCTTGTCGATGTGCGGTGCCTGTCCCGACATGCGACGTAGCAGAATTCGCAATAAGGATGCTGCGTAGAAGAGGTAAACCGATGAAGGCGCCACCACGCGCCATTTCTTTGACGAAGAACACATGCACCATGCTCTGAATGATGTCTCTAATATGGACAAGCTCGAAAAACTGTAAGAGAGGTGCGACGCTCGTTATGCCTTCGTATTCAGCAGGTTTGTGGGACGATGCACTCCATCGCTCTAGTGTCCCGACAGTGTGTATCGAGTCAATACAATGTGAACGAACAGAAGAACATAAGGTGGGATCATGGACTTACAATGCAAGTCCTCGCGCAACGTGCCTCGCACCTAGCGCACGTAACATCTCGCAGAACGCATCGTCGAGTGTCTCACGCACGCGCGTGCCAGTCGTGCCAGGATATGCGGCAAAGGTCTCAAGGCGCTTCATCGCATCTCGGGTAGCGTGTATGGGCTGCAGGGAGACGTCGAAGGATAAGAGCAGGTCCAGGGCCTCGATAGACGTGCGGACAGAGCCTTGCGAGCGTCATGACAGCGTCACGGAGGTTTTTTGCGTCTTCGTAGAACCAGATAGATCTTTTGTAGGTGTTGGTGTAGCTTTCCCACTCGCAACTTCTGACCCCGAGCCGGTCGTCGCATCGAACCTACTCGTGTTGGCAACCCCGCTCTCGCTCGTCCGACTCCATGCAACCTGACCCCATCCAGCCTCGCCCTGCATGTCAACGCCGATGCCAGCATCAGCGCCCTCGTCCCCCTTCTTGACTCCCTCTCCTTTTGCATCTGCGACCGCAACGTCGACCTCCACCGCGTCGTCCTCGTCCTCGCCAACTTCGAACAACGCTCCATCCTTTCTAGAAGCCTCGTATCCATTTCCCGGCGGCGCATCCATCTCCCGATCCGAAACGCCGGTCGAACCCCCGTTCCCGACACATCGTTGCGGATTCAGCATGTAAATCCCCTGCACGACGCCCGTTCCCACCGCGCCGACGCCGGCGCCAACAGCGCGTGGGACGATGGTGACAGGCAGTAAGAGTACGTCCGTGAAGGATGCCAGCACGTTGCGCTTCATCAACGCCGGGTTTGCGAGTTGAGGAAGCGCGTCCGAGCCCGGGAAGCTTGGGTTTCAGACTGTGTCCCACCATGACCGTTCACCTTGCCCTGATTTGCATCACAGCAAACAATCGAGGGGCGTAGTATCAGGAGTGGAAAGATAGAAGGAATGAGTAGGGTGAACATGGTGACGTACCAACGAAGACGCTGTGAGCGGAACGGAGCGTTCTCATTCTTTGCAGATCACCTCAAACGCCTGTTGGGGTTCTTCCATCTCGTCGAGATAGTCGTCTTTGCGTATCGTTTCTGGGACTATAGCTAACGAGCGGGAAGAGTGGCAACTGGATTGCTGCGGGTTTGGGTGAAGGCGCGCAGCGCCTGCCGGTCGTGATCCCAACGGAGTCTACAGGGGTCGAGCGTTAGCTGCATTGGGCGGGTTGGGAAACCCTCGCACGCGGCTAGTCTACCCGGCAGAAATAGAGGGGACACGACAGCAAGATGCCTGCGAGGAGATCCCTGTCGCTGGCAGGGATCCCAGGTGTGGCGGGTGGGGAAAGCGATGAGCAGCTGAATGTGCGGCGTGTTTCGGAGCGACAGGCGATGGAGCGAGAGGAAAGAAGGAACACGCCGTCACCGCCACTTCGCGCAAAGACATAATTCTATTCCTCGGCCGAGGCTCTACGTACTAGAATGGCAATCCATGTTTGGTTCGAGCATTTTGCAGCTGCATCCCCGAGAAACGGCGGTGCCATGTGAAGTAGAATGGAAATGAATAACTGGGTACGCACATGATATCCTCAGCCTGTTCGACCTTCACTACTCCCGACCCATCCTCACGTCCTGCATTATTCGAGCTTCCAGAGACTGAGGACGCCGTCGACAACTCTAAATGCCTCCCCAAAGCATGCTGTAGTCGCCGATAGGAAAAGGGGTGTGCCGATAGTACGTGCACGCGTGAGTAGGGGGAGATGTAGTCTGATAGCTTTCAAGCTGAGAGATGGGGAAAGAATATGCCACGCAAGGTGATGGCGTCGAATCCAGGGAGATAAAAACCAAAGAAAGCGTCAAGTGGGCAGATAACAAGAGTCAGCGGGGCCAGATCATGAGCGACACAATACCAAAGCGTGACATGATGACCATCTACTTACCACATCAT
>JBBPLV010001184.1:0-11057 GCA_038089975.1 Boletellus ananiceps | reverse complement strand
AGTTAGGGCTATTAATGACCCAGCAAGGGCTAGAGCTAATGCCTTTTGGTTCTCCCACAAATGTCAAGTCTTTCCAAAATAGCCAAACATTGGGACACTTTTTTGAGCCACTGTAATTAAAACCTGACTGACATCACATCTGGCTACAACTGATCACACTACTGACTACACTTCTGATCACATTAGAAAACTTACTGTCTGTGCCAAAGGCACAACACAGGTGAACTCACTAGTCTGAAATGTTAACGGAGAATGATGGTGAGAACTGGTGCAGGGAGATAAGCTGATGCTTTGTTTGACTATTTCATGTATTCATATCTCTCAGCTATTTCAGCTACTGCTATGTGTTTTCCTTTTGTGGACATGCCTGACCAAGTGTGGAGGACTGAGCTGGTGAGCGAAGCATCCATTGCATCCCTCCTGTCCCCATCATATGTCATACTTGTTCTATTCACAAGCCACCCAATGTGCTCGGCATCCAACCACCTGTCCCATGCACTCAACAATGCACTTGCAGGTGAGCCACATATCCTGTGCACCCAACATGCTTACAGCCACCTGTCCTATGCACTCAATGTATCATTCCTCTTCCATTGTACACCCTACCTGTTCCACTCATGAGCCACCCATCCTGCATGCCCAATGTGCTTGTAGGCACCTGTCCTGCACACCCAATATGCTTGCAGCCTCCCATCCTGCACATCCAATCCAATGCACTCATAGCTACCTCCTGCACATCCAACATGCTCACAGCCACCCCTCCCACACATCCAATGTGCTTAGCCTCACTGAGCATGTCATGTGACCATCCAGGTACCAGGGTGGCAGACAAACAGGAGGAGTTGAGCAGGTTGAATAGCACTGCTGTTACAACATGTGACGTCATCTACGGCCTGCAGTACCACTCCTCTTTGTTCTGTCCTACTACTCTTCCTTCTTTCCTAGACAACACAACCTATCCGGTATTCCCCTTGTATCTGCTACCAGATAGGGACACTTAAGTTACTACATTTGATATGCCCCACCTTCCACTCTTGGACACATTGCCCTCCCACAGCATCATCTCCTTATTGATGCTGCATCTCCCACAGTACCATACTAGGCATCTCTTTGTTACTATACCAGGAATTACTACTTCTAGCGAAGTACAGCTCTACCTAGATATTTATGCTGTGCCCTGTACTATAGACAATCCCTAGTTAGTTCTGTGCAATCCTACATGCAGTCTCTGACTTCCGCAAGTCTGACTAGAGGATAGCAAGCTTCCGAACTCTATTAGTCTTTGTCCTACTATCAAGTGGACACTATCCAAGTGTTTCTCCCTGAAACATAGGATCTGGAATCTAGTTTAGGAGATTGTATGTAGTTTGCGTAACAAAAGAACTAACTCTCCTCTCGCCCTTGCTATTTAGCAGAAGGGCGAGCTTACTAACACCACATTGTACTGAATCCCAGACGAATGAGAGTCTTCTCCAGAGTACAAGGAAGGAGCAGAACACAAAGAAGTGTTCTTTGAGGATGAACCAACACCCAGTGTCACCCTGGTAGAACAGAGGCCCTTCGAAAACCCCTATCAAACTAACTCTCCAGTTCCCCGACGCATTGCCCACCCTTCCAGAGCACTTAGACCCCCTCCCCCACCCCCTAGCCTGTTATTCCGAGAACGCCACAGACGATGATCTGTAATCCCAGAAACTGTTCTAGAACATGCCACCCTTGCGCCCGCTCCCCTGACAGCTCCTTCCTTATCACCTGTCATGCTCATCACACACACCGACGATTCTGAAGACGTCCCTATGGCAGACTCTACACATCATGACAAGAAAGGGGAACTCTGAGCTGCTCTGCCCGGCAACTTTGACAGAAATGCAACAGATGCAACTAGATGGATGTTAGCCATGACAGTGTTGTTCACTATCAACCAGGATATCTACAAAGAAGATTCATTACTCATCCTCACCTGCTTGAATAAAATGAGTAAAGGACGAGCAGCAGTTTTTGCTGAGACCTGGTACCCAAAGGTTGCTGATAGCTCTTTTGCCCAATTCTGAGAAGCATTCCATGAATCCTTTGTTCCCACAGGACAACAGGAACGATCTCGAAACAAACTCTATGAGTTGAAGCAAAGTGACTTCAAAGATGGGAGCGAGCATGCTTTACCTGGGAGATTGCAAAGAGGCAATTTTGACACTTATGTCACCACCTTCAAGTTAAAGGTTATGAGGAGTCGGCTGGAAACTGGACACAATGAGATTTTGATCGATATCTTGTGAAGAGGAGTAGATGAAAGACTGGCAAACATGATGGCAACGCTAAATCCCCAACCTACGAAGTGGAGAGATTGGATCAAGAAGGCTCATATGTTTGATGCAAATATCTGCCAACTCCGAAAGATCCGAGAATGAAGGAACTACTTGCCCCTTCCTTCAGGAGGATCCCACAACCATCGGGACCCAAATGCAATGGACGTCAATGCTATATGCCTCACACCTGTCGAACAAGCTGAACATATGAAGAACAACAAATGCTTCATCTGCCACAGAGTGGGCTGCCATACCACCAACCACCCTTGGGGAGAGCCTCGACGATTCCCCACTAAACCTCACACTATGAAAGCTATCGAAACGAGAGAAGACGCTCTCGGAGAGTTTATCCAGAACTCTGATCTGCCCAGGGTGGAACTACTTTGTATTCTGCACACTTGTACTACTGAAGATCAGGATGTGTGGAAGCTCAACATGCCCCAGGATTTTTAGCTGGGAGGAAAGTAACAACATCTTTACCTCCCCTTTCTGTTGCACCTGTATGTGTATTTGGCCTCCACACCTGAGCAATCAAACTCCCTACTCGCCTATATGAATCTGATGTGACTCAAAGCGTTGAAATCATGGCGCTCATCAACAGCAGAGCAACCGGATGCTTCATCAATAAACACCTCATCCGACTTCATGGATGGAATACTAAGAGACTTCCCAGACCAATCTGGGCAAATAATGTTGACGGATTGGAGAACAAAAATGGGATCATTTGGAACTATGTCATCCTCACCATTGCTCTAGGGAAAAAAATCAAATGATGAAGGTTCTTGATAATAGACTGTGGAACAGAGAAAGTCATCCTTGGGATGAACTGGTTATGGGATACTAATCTCATGATTGATTAGGCCACTGGACAAATCAATGTCCTGGACTCCCCATCCACCTCTCCGAAAACCAATCTGATAGAACAACGGTATCTCCTTTGCTATCTTGGAATCTCTCTGGAACCAGAGTCGCTCATGAAAGTGACCATCTCCACCGAACTGGCCCAACAAACAGCAAAATCTGAAACAACCCTCCCTCCAGAATACAAGGAATTCTGGAGTGTCTTCGAAGAACCCAAGGATGGCGAACTTCTCCCCTCTCGTCTGCATGATCATGCTATTGACCTCACCCCAGACTTCATGCCAAAAGTAGCCAAAGCATATCCTTTGAACCCAACTGAACTTGCCACCTGCAAATCTTTTGTCAATGAACATCTAAAGTCCAGGAAGATTAAACCTTCCAAATCTCCTCAAGCATCCCCTTTTTCTTTGTGCAGAAAAAGGATGGCGGATTGCATCCTTGTCAGGACTATCGATACCTCAACCAACACACAGTCAAGAATGCTTACCCCCTACCACTCATCTCAGACCTCATAAATCAGCTGAAAGATTCATCCCTGTTTACCAAAATGGATGTTTGATGGGGGTACAACAATGTCCATATCAAAGCTAATGACACCTGGAAAGCAGCATTTATCACCCTGTTCAGATTGTATGAGCCTACAGTCATGTTTTTTGGCTTATGTAATTCTCCACCCACCTTCCAGGCACTAATGGATGACATTTTTCAGGATATGATATCAGAAGGATGGCTCCTGATCTACATGGACGACCTCATCATCCATACTAATTGGGATGCTCAACTACATTGTCAATGGACTCTCCGAGTACTTCAGCAGATGAGGGATCACCACCTTTTCCTAAAACTTTCCAAATGCTTCTTCAACATCTCTGAAGTAGAGTATCTTGGTATGATCATATGTCCTGGTGTGGTTACCTTGGGCCCCTCCAAACTGAAGGCCATCCAAGAATGGACCCCTCCACAGTCAGTGAAAGCAGTCCAGTCATTCATCAAATTTTGTAATTTTTATTGGAAGTTCATCCCTGGTTTCTCCTCCATCACCCGACCACTCCACAACCTTACAAAGAAAGGGGTTCTTTGGGATTGGTCTCCCGTGTGTGATGATGCATTCCAAGCACTTCAGCGTGCCTTCCTGTCCAGACCAGTCCTTCACCTCCCACACACTAACTCCCCCTTTTGAGTCATGACTAACGCCTCCCTTATCACATCTGGGGCGGTCCTCATGCAGAAGGATACCAATGGGGAGCTTCACCCTTGTGTGTACTTGTCTAAAACCTTCTCTCCCGAGGAACATAACTATGATATTTATGACTGTGAACTGTTGGCTGTCATCTGAGCACTTGAGGAGTGGAAACAGTACCTTACCGGTACTGCTCACTCCGTCACCATTCTCACTGACCATAAGAACCTGGCTTATTTCAAGCAACCTCACAAACTCTCTCACCACCAGGCTTGCTAGATGTTGTTCCTTCAAGACTTTGACCTTTGATTTCAGCACATGCCTGGTTCCCAGATGGGTCCAGCTGACGTGCTATCCTGACTCCCCGATGTTTCCACTACTGATGACAATCAGGATGTCTCCAGCTCACTTTGTTCATCTCCTTGATGTCGCTCTTGCCGACAAAATCGCTCAGTCCACCTCTTCAGACCCCTTTGTCTCTGATGCCCTCAATGCCCTCCATGCAGGAGCCTCCCTCTTGCCATGCGCCCATCATTCTGATTGGCATTCCACGGACAGCCAACTATATTTTAAGGGTTGCCTGTACATCCTGGAGGCTGCTTGCCATGACCTGGTCCACTCTGTTCATGTGGCGCCTGCAACTGGGCACCCTGGCTTCTTCCAAATGTTACACCTGTTGCAGCATGACTATTGGTGGCCAGGTCTTTCCGCGTTCATGTGAAAGTATCTCCTCAGTTGCGCCACCTGTCAAGCCCATAAGGTGCTTACTCACCCCACTGTGCCGCCAGCTATGCTGCTCCTGACCACTGCCACATGTCCGTTTCAGACCATTTCTGTCAATCTCATTACCAGTTTGCCCCTGTCGTGCAGCTTTGATTCTGTGTTGGTCGTGGTCGACTACAGCCTTATGAAGGGGGTCATTTTCTCCCCTTGCTCTAAAGATGTCAACGCGAAGGGGATCGCCAACCTCCTTTGTCAAAACTAAGCAAAAGGGCAATGGAGCCCACTCAGCCATTGCCCAAGAAGAAACAAGAACGACTAGTTATTCACCTAAGCAAAAGGGCAATGGAGCCCACTACATACATTAGATACAGTAGAAAAGAAAAGTGAATATAACTCTCACCTCAGCCGTTGCCCAAGAAGAAGCAAGAACAACTGAGGAACATGTAAGGAAGAAAAAGGGTTTTATAGTAATGGGTGGAGGCATGCTTGTACAACTCTGACTATCCACAAAAGGGAATATAGAGATGGGACAAGAAATGAACAAGTCAAGTGTTACCAAGTGTGTTCTGGGTCCAGGAATACTTGGAAACACTTGGGAAGGACTTGAAAGTTTTGAAGTCATCAAGTCCCATGTTTCTGAACTTGGAAGTGTTCAGAAGTGCAGGAACTAATCTCGGAAGCACACAAATCTGAACCGGAAGCATTGGAAGCGTGGGAAAGTTCGGAAAAGTGTCAGAAACTATGGAATGAAAGTGTAAGTCTAATTTATTAATTTGGAGGAGTAAAGTTCTGATGTTTGACAGGTACGACAGTGATGCTGGCCACAGTAAACCATGGACAGTGGGGATAAGAGAGAGGGATGGTGCCCGCAATAAATCACAGGCATCAAACAAGGAAATGTGCCCTGGGGTTGAACACCAGGGGGAAGGAGATGAGGTGGTTGTCACCCAGTGGCAAGGTACGACGGTGATGCTGGCTGCGGTAAACCATGGACACTGAGAACATGGGAGGGATGGTTTCCTGCAGTAAATCACGGGCATCGAACAGGGAAATGTGCCCCAAGTTGAATGCCAGGAGGAAGGAGATGAGGTGGTCACCACCCAGTGGCATGGTATGATGGTGATGCTGGCCATGGTAAACCATGGACAGTGGGGACAAGAGAGAGGGATGGTGCCCACAGTAAACCATGGACACTGGCAAGGAGGGTTACTCCCCAGCATTGAACACCAGGGAGTAGGGGATGAGGTGGGCATCAGAGAGGTGGTGAACTTAGCATGGCAGCATGTTCCATGCACAGCCACCACACAGCCACTTACCCATGAGCATGGGACTCTTCAATCCTCCATCCCCATCTCCACCTTGTCCCCTGCTCCCTGGTGTTCAACACCGGGGAGTAACCCTCCTTGCTGGTGCCCGCAGTTTACTGTGAGCACCATCCCTCTCTCTTGTCCCTGCTGTTCATGGTTTACCATGGCCAGCATCACTGTCGTGCCATGCCACTGGGTGGTGACCACCTCATCCCCCTCCCTCTCACGCTGGACACCAGGGAGCATTTCCTCGTTCAATGCTCACGATTTACTGTGAGCACTGTCCTTCTCTCTTGTTCTCACCATCCATGGTTTACTGTGGCCAACATCACTGTCGTACCTTACCACTGGATGGTGACCACTTCATCCCCTGCTCCCTGGTGTTCAATGCTGGGGAGTAGCCCTCACTGGTGCCTGCGGTTTACTGCAGGCACTGTCCCCCTCTCTTCTCCCTGCTGTCTGTAGTTTACCATGGCCAGCATCACTGTCGTACCATGCCACTGGGTGGTGACCATCTTGTCCCCCTCCCTCTCATGCTGGACACTAGGGGGCATTTCCTCGTTCAATGTCCATGATTTACTGTGGGCACTATTTGTCTCTCTTGTTCTCACTGTCCATGGTTTACCATGGCCAGCATCACCATCATATCTTGCCACTAGGTGGTGACCACCTCGTCCCCCTCCCTCTTGCGCTAGACACTAGGGAGCATTTCCCCATTTGATGTCTGCAATTTACTGCAGGCACCATCGCTCTCTTGTCCTCGCTGTCTGTAGTTTATTGCAGCCAGGTTACTACTCTTGTCTAGTCGTTGCCATGTGCGTTCTCCCCATTTAATCCATCCTTCTGCAATTCCCTTACATGATTACAAAATGTTGTTATCCTTGCCATACCCACCACTGGAAACCTTGTTCATTAATCCTGCAAATCTAGCCTTCTATATAATATGAGTGCTCATTGAATTGTCAAACTATGTCCCTTACCGCACAACTCTCTGTCCACTACTTCCCCTAGCTGAAAAAATCTATGGTAAGACCTTTTCCTGTATTCATAATTAGTTTCATGTCCTAACTAGTGTATCAGACATGCCCACCTGTGATACTACCTTTTGTTGCTGTTGTTCTTTCTGCTGTGACGTAGATGAGAAAGGCATTACATGCAACCCCTCCAGAAAGCTAATTCCCATGTGCCATAAAGGCCCTCATTTGCAGTGCATTAATTCTGGGCTTGGCGAAGCATCCAAGGAGTGGAAAACTACCATTACATCTTTGGCAGAAAACGAGGTGGAGCAGATCACCAACACAGTTGATTCCTTTGGTGCCTGTCTATTTGCCTTTATGCTTGCCGATGACAGGTCAGACCTCAGTTCTCAAGCAAACAAGCTTTGGACATCCCAGGAAGATCTCCAGCACAATGCAAATGCATGGGTATCTTCCAATGTAGTTGTCCCCTTGTTCAACGACATTGCTACCAGCTTCACCTGTCTTACATCCAATTCCAGTGCCTGTGAAGCACCCACCTCTGGTCAGTCTTCTCAGGCTGGCCCACCTTCAAATCCAGTCACCCATTCTGGTATTCTTGTAGACAACTTTTCCTCATGTGAACATCTCAGTGCCCAAAGTTCCAAATCGACAACTAGCACACAGTGTCTTGCTACGAAGCAAGAACGAAATCGATGCACTATAAAGGTGCATTCTATCTTGACGAACATTGAGTTATGTGTTAAAGAAATGCCAATGTGGATCATCTCGTCGACCTCTGGCACAATGAAGGTTCTCAAGGCCGACCTTTTGAACCTTAAGGTGGCTTTGGAGAAGATCACTTGTCATGTAGCTTCTGTTACAGAACGCAAAACTGAACTACTCACCCACATCGATCAACTTCTTACTGACATTGAGGCACAAGAACAGGCTGTTGATGATGAGCCTATGGTACCAGTCTCTCATCACTGTGGTGGGTTAACACCTCTTTCTGTCGAAGACAGAGCTTAATGAGATCATTTTAGCCCACTATGAGATGCCCATTGATCATTGTGACAAACTTGCCCAGGTCATCATCTGTATTAGGGTACTTTGTTTTGGAAGGGGACAGGCACTTCCAAAGGAGGCGCAGACTGAGGGACAGCCAAGGGATAAGCTTGAAGTGTAGAGACTCACTTCTAGTTGGATAAGGAGAGGTCTTGCAACACAGAGTGTGTGTGGTGGTGGCAAGAACTAGGGTAGGTGACAGATAGAGTGTGGTGCTCTGAGTGAAGAGAGAAGGGATGAGGGAAGGGCACTCAGGTCTCAGAGGGAAACTCCTAGAACTGCTTGTATCGTATTTGGGCCAAAGGGCCAGGTTTATATACAGTCTGGTACTAAGGTTTAATCTCAGACTGAATGTTGAAACACTACAGTGAAACAGATGAGTAATATCTGAAACAGTAGGTGAAACGATAAGAAGCATGTTTCAATATAAATGAAACAGCAAGAAGTAGAAGAATGATGAAGGTGAAACATCTGATGGAAAAGAAGTGTTTCACCTATTGATGTAATGGTTCTAGACTTCTGGAAGTGTCTAGCCCATGCTGTAATATGAGAAGCATACATGTAATTGATCATATGTCATGGGAGATCATCTGTAAATGATAAGATGAATAGATAAGATAAAGATAAGATGATCTCCAAGATAAGATAAGAAGATAAGATAAGATCTTTCTTCAACACTTTGTAGCATCATCCTTACTGTTAGTCGACATGCTGGCAACCTCATCATGTCCCTCCTATCCTTGGTACTATGACTTGTGCTCAACTCCAGAGTTGCACGATTGTTCCCCTTGGATGAGCACAAGTTAAACCAAATACCTACAACTATCACTGGCATGCTATCTAGGTTCAATCTTCACGACAATGCAACGATATATACAACTTGTCCTACCTGTAACTGCCTTTACAAGCTGATCTTCCGGCCGGGCTCATCCACTCCTGAGTATCCTGCTGATTGTACTAATAAGCCCAAGCTGTGGCTCCCTGTCTGTGGCCAACCACCTCTCTGTTCTTCATCAAATGGACGGACATCCCTGATCAAACCATTTGTCTACCACCATTTTCATGATTTTGTGGCTAGCCTCCTTTCCAGGCAGGAGATAGATACCATTATTGATATCCCTTGCAATAAGCTTATGAGTTCTCTCCACAACCCACCACCTACAGATGCCGAGGATATCTGGGATGGCGAATTCCTCAGGACACTCCCTGGCCCTCTACCCAATACTCTATTTGTTGACAGGAAGGGGGAGGGCCGCTTGGCTTTTTCATTGAATGTTGATTTCTTCAACGTCGAGGGTGTCCGAGTAGTGAGAGGGGAAACCACTTCTTGTGGTGTTATTAGTTGTGCCTGCCTCAACCTTCCACTTGAGATACATTACAAATCTGAGAATATGTATCTTGCAGGCATCATCTCCGGGCCATGCGAACCCCACGGTGACGAACTCAACCACTTTCTTGGCCCACTCATTGAAGATATGGCAGAGAGCTGGGAGTGAGGAGTTCATTTCAGCCATACAGCACTTCATCCTCTTGGTTGTATTGTTAGGTCTGCCATCACCTGTGTTGTCTGCGATCTTCCTGCGGCATGAAAAGCCACACAGATGTTGGGCCCAAGGAGTTACTTTTATTGCAGTGTTTGCAATTGTTGCAATCTCAAAACACTCAGAAGAACAGACTTTGACTCAGAGTGTTGGAAGTTACGGGGCAAAGACACACTATGACAGCAAGCGGAAGCATACAAGAATGCAGATAGTGCACAGCTGCAAGAAAAGCTGTTCATAAAGCATGGAGTCCACTGGTTGCCACTTTGGAAGCTGCCATATTGAGATCCAGCATGACAGCTCATTGTTGATGTCATGCATTGTATCCTTGAGGGAATTACTAGTTTCTACATCCGTGATGTCCTTTGCCTTACTACTGTTGAGGCCAATGCTTGAGAGATCACCCCTCCTGCCTTTGATTACCCAGGTAGCACTCCAGAGTCATTAAATGACCAGCCGTTAACAGAAAAGGACATCAAGCAAGTCAAGGACATACAATCTTTGTTAGTTGCCTCTGTGAAAGATTTTGAAGTCAAAGACAATGGCCAAGCAGCACGGATTGAGCATCACATTGATTTGCTCACCAAGTGCTTGAATTCGAAAACAGTTCACGCTCTCAAGTCAGTCACAGGGGGCTTGTATTGCCAACCGTGGACTGAAGGCAGGATATTCAAGGTGCAGTGGATTGAAGCCCTCATTGAATGGGTAAGTTCTCTGAAGTTTATGCTTTGTCATGGGGCTGATGTGATTTCCACAATCTTCTAGCAACACACCAAACCTTGGTCTGGTGATTCTTGCCCTGTGAAATTTGGATCTCATGAAGTCCTTGACCTTGTACAATCTGTCATAAAGACCATGGATACCCCTTCCTGGTTGAGAAGTGTGCTGTATGAATTTGGAGCTCCAAGAGCAGGCCCTCCAAAAGCTGATGAATGGCAAACTTTAATCACTGTCTATCTTCCTGTCACACTTACTAGCCTTTGGGGAGATGGAACAGTGTATAAATCCTGTGCTGTCACTCTCCAGTTTTGCTGCACATTAGATCATGCTATGGCTTTGGTCCAGGCCATCTATATTGCCTGTACTAGATCTACAAGCACTGAACGGGCGATTGCATA
>JBBPLV010001183.1:0-11063 GCA_038089975.1 Boletellus ananiceps | reverse complement strand
AGGCGAGGCACGGATGCCACGCACCAAACGACACGAAAATGCATCCACAGGGTGTGCCAAGACCCGCTAAATAGGACATCCTGGGATTGATGAAACCCTGGCTCGAACAGCGTGATCCTATGTGGTGTTTCGGTGGACCTGGTGGGCCTTGAAGAGATGAGGGGTGTAGGGAACGGCTCCGTCGCGTCGTTCCTTTCGGCAACCCCCGACTCCGGCTCTCAAGAATCTCACGACGAGCCAACTCGAAACTTTGCGCTATTCAAGTTGGACTCCAACGCAGGGCTGAGACTCGGCGGTTGTTGGTGCGACAATCCTGATGTTTGTCTCTCTTCAAGTCAGAAATGCAACCACAGAGGGCAATGAAGTCCTTTTATATCACATCATGACCCTATTCCAAACTCACTGTCGATCCCGCAGAACCCGCTGTAGGAACTACGGTCAAATAGCTCCTGCACGCTGACGATGAACCGGGGCGTTATGGGGCATATCACTGGAACAGTAACCGCGCTCAGGAGCGTGGGAGTGCCTTTTGTCACAGTATAGACTTGTTGACCAGGTTGCTAGAACCCACGCGAGGACGAGCTGCCAGACGTCATCGAGAACGGGGTGATGAGAGGGCATGCTGGCAATGGATAAGGAGTGAGAGAAGGAAAATCGCACATAGTGAAACAATTAAAGGTGCTTGACAGACAGCTGGATATGTCCATTGGGCGGCCGTGTCTCCGTTGCCTTGTACAGTACATCTCGACTAATTGCATCAGAGCCTAAATAAGAGCGAGAGTAATAGCAATAATAAATCGCGGAACCACCCTAGTGTTTGTATAGAGGGAATTTGGACTGTTATATGTAAATGTACAGTAAGAGAGGCCGAGAATTTGGGCCATCATCACTGGAAAGTAGAGCAAAAAAAAAGTTGGGATCGCCGATGGCTCCGTCACGGAGGGATGGACCTGATAAATAAGTGTTAGGCTTGGTGTACATCACTTCCACGATGACCGAAGTGATGGCTTGTCCTATTAGCATGGATAAGAGGACGCAAAGAATTTTCTGGGATTGATCCCACATCGCATTAATACGCAGGATCATCCTCACTGTAATTGAAATTCATCATCAAGAATTCAGTTGAGTGTCGCACACAGTAACTCACAATCGACAGCGTCAGTAAACACTGGAAACGTCTGCTGTGTGACAAGGCAGAGAGCGGTGCCTTCAACTATTTGAATGTTCCAGAGCATGCGACGCTATAAGCACATCTATTCAATTGTCAACGCTATCATCTATCTAGATTTGGAATTCAGATGCGTACGTCTGTCATGATGCATCTGGTTGTAACAGTCTAAAGGAATCACAGCTAATGGTAAGCTTACGAAGCGCATGAACACTTGAGGTCCGAGGATTGGACTCAAGTGAGCATGTTTCCGAGAATGACATGCCACACATAACAAAGACTAGTATACCGAACCTATTAAAACTATCAGTTGACAAAAGAAAGCAAACAGGCAACCAAGAACCCCGATAAAACCCTTGACACAGACAAGAATGGATACTGTAGATGTCCGGGTCCAATCTCTGTGCTGTGGGATATTAGGATACAGCACCTGCTGCTTCCACACCCAAACACAGTCCACCCTTGAAGATCGTTGGAAGGTGAGCAGGCGGTATGGCAGAACAAATGTACCTCTTCTCGACGAGGTGAGAACTGCTGGATAATGCACACTTTGAGTAGCTATGAGTGGCTGGCAATGAAAGTGTGACATACCATAGTCCTATCATGTAACTGCACTAATTGTCACGACTACACCAGTCAATCAATTGTAGATGTAATAATCGGGCCCGGGCAGCCACCATCTGGCCATGTAGTTATCGAACCAAGGTAGCCTCAGAGAGGACTGTAAGTCAGACGCTGGTATGACACATCCAGAGAAAAGAATACGTTAGAATGAGGAGACCGGACAAGTTGTAGGGTTACCGATGTCACGTCGCTGGGAAGATGTATGGAACATGAAAACTCTGGCACTGCGAAACAGACAGGAGGCCTGCCCAGGGTGGGGTTCGTGTGCGAGAGAGAGGCCGACCTGGGCTGTCGGACCTGTATGCTGCGTCCGTTGGACGCCCCTCTCCGAGGATCGGGGCTGCGCTAGGACTGTTGGACCAGGACAGTATGTGCAAGGACAGGCAAAGGAGCGGGTGGAAGATGCGGTTTCGAGCCTGCGAAAGCTCTCATCAGGGGGCTCGACCGCTACCCCGACCGCTGCCCCTCCAGGGCCGTGTAGGTGGACTACCAGCTGTAACAGTCAAAGGGAGTACAAAGACGCAGGGTGCGCGACCCTTCGAGAGGCTGGTGGCATAGGGATGGATGAAGGCGGGTGGGAGGCTTCTCATCAGCGAAGCCATCGTGCAAAAGCACGACCCCACGGGCAATCAGGGCCTTTTCGGGAACCCAACGGCGCTTTGGCGTTCCCTTGCGGTACGGTGGTAAAACTAGCTGCCACCGAGTCCTGTCTCCCGCCACGCACAGAGGCATTCGGCGAGCGACACGGACAGAGAATTACGATAAGGCTGTCTCTTCCCTGGCGGTGCCTGGCAGACACGTTCAGTACTTACGATGGTCACGGCGAGATTCGATGTACGTGGCCGTTATCAGAGAAGACCCCTCACGCCAAGCAAGAGTGCCTTCATTTGGCCTATAAGCGCTGATCGTAAGGTACCACCCGATCGGAATGAAATGCGAGCTCTTACAGTGCATTTTGCGGGGAACGTGCATCAGAATGTTCATGACTCCAGGACGGGCACGGGGGTTGCCACGCCATGCGGTTTGCTGTTTTCCCTTGACCCAATCTGCCCGGGACCCGTTCACACTATTATTGGATATGTCTAGACAATAATGCGATGTCAGTACGCCACTGGTGCCTGAGGTGGTCGAGCCGCCAATTCCCAAAGTGCACAGCAACTGTGGAAATGGCAGATTAGTGATGCTCGTTGCATGTTCAGGTGATGAACGAGGCCCTTGAAGATGCATGGCGAGAAACGTGGTGAGAGGCTATACATACACGATTTTCGTTACTGGACCGTTACAGCTAACTGGAACGAGAAGACATATCATAGCTCGAGTAGCATCTGTCAGAAACGTGTCACGAACCGGATAGACTCGGACGCGCACGAGCTAGAAGGATACATGGTTGGATGGTTTGTTTCTTCGAACGCGCCGGAAATCCGATATCCGACAATGACGCACTGACTGAACCAATGAGTTAGTACCTACAAGCAACCATTACGCGTGCGTATGGAATCTACAGGTATGAGGGTTTACATGGGTAAATAGATTATCTCAGTCACACCACAAAGAAATGATTCTGGGACAATTTCCCCCTCTGCGCGGTTTAGCCTTGAATAGCGATTCTATCTCTCGACGACGGCCCTCTTTCGACTCCATAGCGCCTGCCATCCACGACTGCCTCTAGTTCGATTCCCGCCGGGTCCTCTGCATCTCTTTCTAAGACCAGGTCCTGCTCCGGCGCAACTTCCGCAAACTCGATTGCAGGTACTATCGCGTTTTCATCGTTCGTGCGATGTGTCCCTATTCCGAACCCGCTGTCGATTCCGCATATCCCGCCGTGGGCGTCACGGCCATGCAGCTCTTGCACGCCAACGATAAACCAAGACATTATAGAACACGTTACTGAAACAGTCACCGTGTTCAAGAGCATGGAAGGAGCCTCTGCTACAGGCGTGTCCCGAAGAATACGGATGATTGCGGTCACCACATTACTAGAACCAAAGTGAGGATGAGCTCTCTGGAGCCAAAAACAAGGCGGGGAAGCGTGATGCAATGGATCAAAACGAAGGAAATGGAGAAGACACGCACACAAGGAAATAAAGGACGCCATGCCGAACAAACAGCTGGATGTACTGGTGAGGTTGCCATATCTTTGTGGTTTTGTATAACTCCACCGAGTGTATCAAGGGATGAACATTAGCAAGAATAAAGAGTACGATAGAGAGAATGAATCGGGGAATCACTCTAGCATTGTTATAGAGAGACAATGGTCCGCCAAATGTAAATGCGCAAGAAGAGGAATCGTGAATTTGAACCACCGTGACTGGAAGTGTGATCAACAGTTGAGTCACCAAGTTGGCGGTACAGTTCCATCCCATGCCGCACCTAACAAGTAGACATTGGGCCTGACATATATCACTTCCATAGCGACAAAAACGGTGGTTTGCGTTATGAGTATGGCCAGGAGGATACAAAGGACCATCCTGGATCGATTCCACATGGCGTAAACACGCAGAACCATGATCACTGTGATCGAATATTATCATGAAGAATTCAATTTCGGGCAGGGAAACTTACGATCAGTAGCGGCGATAAATAACGTAAATGTCCATTGTGTGACCAGATAGAGTGCAGTGCCTTTGAGGCATGCTGGTTTGTTTTGATATCAGAAAGCAGAAGATGTTATGCGTACACCTGTTAAATGATCAACGATACCGTTCAACTGATCAGGGGGTTTAGATGCATACATCTGTCAGAATACATTGATCAGTCGTACTAGTAGATTGGGTGAAGCAAGAAACATACTTGGACAGAGTCGGGAGCAAGGGAAGAACCGACTGCAGATACAGTGGGTATGCAAGGTCAGTCTCAATAATCTGCATTGCTAAACTCACCAAGTGCATCGGTGCTTGAAGATGGAATCAAAGTTAACACGTCGCTCAGTACAGACGAAACACCCACACCTACACGGCCCAACAGAGACCAGCATATCGAACCTATCAGGATTGTCAGTTGCAGGTAACAGATCACCACCTGCCACCGATGGAGGTATTGACGAACAAGAATAAACATTGTAGATGCCCAGGTCCACTTTCGGCGCTATGAAATGTTAGCGAGACAGCCGTCACTCGGTAATTGCTCTTTTCGTACCCAGATATAGTCTACCTTGAGAGACTATCTTAAAGTGAAGGGAGAACGGTGTTGTCAGGGGTTCTTTAGCGCCGCTTCCCTCGCTTCCACCGCTTCGTCCACTTGCGTCGCTTTCGTCTCTTGCGTCGGCTGCGTCGGCTAGACCACGTTTTTTTCCTTTCTAGGCAGGTGCCGCGCCTGCCTGCAAGCGACCGAGCGCCAGGGTGCACTGTCGCTCCCCTCCCAGGATCCCATCCCCGTCGTGCGCCCTACATGTTCCACCCAACGCGCTCGAATCACCCATCCCGTGCACTCAACGCGCTCACAGCCACACGTCCCGCGCACACAACGCAGGTGAGCCATTGTCCATCCTGTGCACCCAACGCACCCATGGCCACCCGTCCCGCGCACCTAACCCACTCGCCTTGCGCACCCAACGCACTCGCAATCACCCGTCCCGCGCACTCAATGCGCTTGCAAGTGAGCCACCGCACCGTCCTGCGCACCAAACGGGCTCACAGCCAATTGTCCCGCGCACCCAACACACTCGCAGCCACCCGTCCTGCACACCTAACAGGCTCACGGCCAACTGTCCCGCGCACCCAACGCACTTGCAGCCACACGTCCCGTGCACCAAACATGCTCGCAGCCACCCGTCCCACGCACCCGAAACGTGCTTGCAGGTGAGCGGCTCCACCTAACGCACCCGCACCCAGCGCGCTCACAGCCACCCGTCCCGTGCAGTCGATGTATCACTCCCCTCCCGTCGTACGCCCTACCCGTTCCATTCGCAGCCACCCGTCCCGCGCACTCAACGCGCTCGCAGGTGAGCCACCACACCCGTCCTGCGCATCCAACAGGCTCACAGCCAACCGTCCCGCGCACGCAACGCACTCGCTGCTCGCAGGTGAGCCATCATACCCGTCCTGTGCACCCAGCGCCCTCGCAGCCACCTGTCCCGCACACCCAAAACGTGCTCGCAGGTGAGCGGCCCCACCCAATGCACCCGCACCCAGCGCGCTCACAGCCACCCTTCCCGTATCCGTTCCACTCGCGAGCAACCCGTTCCGCGTGCCCAATCCGCCCGTCTTGCGCACCCAGCGCGCTTGCAGCCACCCGTCCTGCTCACCACAACCTATAGACAATGCTGAGGTCAGTGATGACCAAGGCAACCCATCAACAACAAGCGCAAGCGGACCGCACGTCCACGACAACCTGAAGACCACAAGAGAAGACCCTGCGGACGTGCCGGGTGGCGACGAGCGTCATTCAGGCGCACCCACAGAGCCGCCCAACGCTGCAGATGGCTGGGACGTGTCGAGTCGACTGAAGTGGAGTGAGCGGGCGCGAACACGCGCATACAGCCAGCGACGGCAGCTGACGAAACCGGTCAGCGCACCTTAAGGGTCAACGAGGACATACCTGGATTATCCCCGGACCCACCTGACCCACCTGCCGACTCTCCAAATCGATCGAAGGTACCCCAGAGCGTCAAGCTCGAGGGGGAGGACTGGGGGGTATGTCCGAGTTTCGATGTTCGAGTCGGAGCGGGCACTGCAGACGCGTCGAGAGCGTCGAAGGGCGACGACGACCCTATGGATAGGTCAAAGAAGCTAAACGGTGGCGACGGCGGCTGACTCGAGATAAGGACGGAGCCGAGAGACGTCGAGGGTGACGATGACCACTGGATCGTTGGCAAAGACGGCGGACACGTCAAGGAACGATGCAGGGCTGCTGGCGGTGGTGGCGTGTGCAAGGCCGAAGTTTAGGGCCACCAGGCTGGATAGGCGACCAGGTCGAGTTGAGTGCTGTCGGAGGCGACTGGGCCCACGAGAGCGATGGAGACGGTGTCGGAGATGCTGGGGAATGAGGTGAGATGGATGGCACAACGAGCAGTGCACGCTGCGACTCGCGACGGGTCGAAACGAAACCGCTGGCTGAAGACACGGGTCAGCGCGAACAGTACGAACACAATGGCGAACGTACCTAGGCAGTCACCACCACTTCTCGACGATGCCAGAAGACCTATCGGGAAGGCACACCCACTGTCGTCGTGGACAACTCAAGTCACAACCTCCAAGCGTCAGCAGCTTGGAAGGACTCTCGGAGTTCGGAGATCGCATCGAGGCCGAATCGGGTGCTGGAGTGATGGTGAAGGCGTTGTATGCCTCTGGAAGTGGCGCGCGATGGACGGCAGTAGCGGTGGCAACGAGTTGGGCATGCAGAATCGAGGTTCAGGGCCAGGAAGTGACTTGGGGCAGCCAGGACGAGCTGGGACATGTCAGAGGTGATTGGGACCACAAGAGCGATGGGGAGGGTGTTGTAGGCGATGGGATACGATGCCGGATGGATAGCGCAACGAGCGGCGCACGCTACGACCTGAGATGAGTCAAAACGAACCCGCTAGCTGGAGTAGCGACAAGTCAGCCCGAACGGTACGGATGCAAGACTGCCGGCGTACCTAGGCCATCCACACCTCCCTACAAGCACCCCAAGCGGCCTATTGAGGCGCTGAATCCACCGCGTCGCCGAGGACGACCCAAGTCGAGCACTAGAAAAGTCAGGGGACGAAAATGGACTCACTGGGTCGGTCGGACGCATCAAGGACACATCGGGCGAATCGGATGTCCTGTACACGTTGTACATGGAGTATAGATGATGCGTGAGCATTCCCAGGGCGCGATCTACAAGGATGGCGGCACCAGAGTCGATCAAGGACAACCGCGTGCGCAGTGGCAAGAGCGCAGTTAGCCGAGCCGCGACTTCCTGACTTGGGCATTGCTTGCACGCTGTGCACATCAGACGTTTCGGACGCACTAATTCTGCACATACAAATTTCTTTTTCTTTGAAACATCTTGCACCTCCCCACCATGTGCCAAAGGCACATCGGGTCAACCCCTCCTAGTCTTAAAGTGAAGGGAGAACGGTGTCGTCAGGGGTTTTTTAGCGCTGGTTGCGTCGCTTCCACCGCTTCGTCCACTTGCGTCGCTTCGGGCGGTAACCGTCGCGTAGAGCCACGTGTTTTTCCTTTCCAGGCAGGTGCCGCACCCGCCCGTGTGAGCGCAGTGCCGCTAAGCAGCCACTGTGCTCCCCTCAGCCTGTTCGTCCCTGTTCGTGCGTCCTACCCGTTCTGTTTGCGAGCCACCCAACGCACTTGAAATCACCCGTCCCGCGCACTCAATGCGCTTGCAGGTGAGCCACCACACCGTCCTGCGCACCAAACGGGCTCACAGCCAACTGTCCGGCGCACCCAACACACTCGCAGCCACCCGTCCTGCACACCCACACCCCGTGCACTCAACGCACGCTCGCAGCCACCCATCCCGCACACTCAACGCGCTTGCAGGTGAGCCACCGCACCCGTCCTGCGCACCTAACGGGCTCACAGCCAACTGTCCCGCGCACCCAACGCCCTTGCGGCCACACATCCCGTGCACCGAACACGCTCGCAGCCACCCATCCCACGCATCCGAAACGTGCTCGCAGGTGAGCGGCTCCACCTAACGTACCCGCAGCCAGCGCGCTCACAGCCACCCGTCCCGTACCCGTTCCACTCGCGAGCCACCCGTCCCACGTACCCAACACGCTCGCAGGTGAGCCACCCGTCCTGCATACCCAGTGCGCTCGCAGCCACCTGTCCAGCGCACCCAAAACGCGCTCGCAGGTGGGCGGCTCCACCCAGCACGCTCACAGCCACCCGTCCCGTATCCGTTCTACTCGCGAACCACCCATTCCGCCCGCCCAACCCGCCCGTCTTGCGCACCCAGTGTGCTTGCAGCCACACGTCCCGCGCACCCAATGTGCTCGCAACCACCCATCCCGTGCACCGCAACCCAGAGACAATGCCAAGGTCATTGCAGGTGAGCCACTGCACCTGTCCTGGGCACCCAACGGGCTCACAGCCAGCCGTCCCGTGCGCCCAATGCACTCGCAGCCATCGCAGGTGAGTGGCTCCACTCAACGCACCCGCACCCAGTGCGCTCACAGCCTCCTGTCCCGTACCCATTCCACTCGCGACCCACCCGTTCCGTGCCCCCAACCCGCCCGTCTTGCGCACCCAGCGCGCTTGCAGCCACACGTCCCGCACACCGCAACCTACAGACAACGCCGAGGTCACTGATGACCAAGACAACCCACTAACAACGAGCGCAAGCAGACCGCACGACCACGACAACCTGGAGACCGCAATGGGAGACCCTGTGGATGCGCCGAGTGACAACGAGCGTCATCCAGACGTGCCCACAGAGCCGCCCAACGCAGCTGAGAATGCGGAGGAGCTGGCAAGTGAGGGAGGGGGTGCTGAACAGGTCGCAGCGGTGGTGTTGGACAGACCATGTGAAGGTGAGGTAGCGGTGGACAAAGTCGGCGGCGACAAACGTCGGCCAGGAGGGCCCACGGAGCCTCCAGACGGCGCAGAGCATAACGCACGGGTCAAACAGGCAGGCAGTGGCATGGACGGCGAACAAAGTCTGAGCATCGCGCACGAGCACACTGATGATGCAATCGACGGTGAGGACCTGGGAGCGCCACCAAATGCGAGCATTGAGGGGAAGATGGCTGGGACGTATCGAGTCAAGTCGACTCAGGTAGAGTGAGCAGGCGCGAACACGTGCGTACGGTCAACGATGGCAGCTGACGAAGCCGGTCAGCGCACCTCAAGGATCGACAAAGACGTACCTGGGTTACCCCCGGACCCACCTGACCTACCTGGCGACTCCCCAAATCGAACGAACGTACCCCCGAGCGTCGAGCTCAAGGGGGAGGACTGGGTATGTCCGAGCTTCGACATTTGGGTCAGAGTGGGCGCTGCGGACACGTCGAGAGCGTCGAAGGGCGACGACGATCCCAAGGACAGGCCCAAGGAGCCAGACGGTGGCAGCGACGGCTCCACGAGCGCGCCGAATCGAGTCGAGGTGCAAGGGGGTTGAGCCGCGAAGTGCCGAGCGCGACAGAGACAATGGGAGCGATAGCGACGGCGTCAGATACGTCAGGAGACGTTGCCAGTCCAGTGGCGACGGTGGCGGCATCGAAACGAGCGCGCTAGGTCGAGGTTCAGGGCAACCAGGCAAGTGGGGCGACCAGAGCGAGTTGAGAGCTGTCGGAGGTGATTGGGGCCGCAAGAGCCTTAGGGACGGCGACAAATGGACTGGAGGACGATGCTGGATGGATGACATAGCGAGCAGCGCGCGCCGCGACTCGAGACAAGTCATAACGGACACGCTAGCTGAGGAAGCGCCGAGTCAGCTCAAACAGTACGGATGCAAGACGGTGGACGTACCTAGGCCACCCACACCACCCCAGAAGCGTCACAAATGGCCTATCGAGGCCACCGACCCACTGCGTCGCTGAGGACAACACAAGTCGAGCACTAAAAAACTCAGGAGACGAAAATGGACTCACCGAGTCGGGCGGCCGCATCGAGGACGCATCGGGCGAATCAGACAACCTGCACACGTTGTACATGGAGTATAGATGGTGCAGAAGTATTCCCAGGGCGCGATCTGCAAGGATGGCGGCACTGGAGTCGATCGAGGACGCCGCGCGCGCGGTGGCAAGAGGGCAACTTAGAGTCTGTACGGTTAGCTAAAAACCGTGGTTTTTTACCTGTGTTTTTTCACCATGGTATTTTCAGCCGAGATGCCGGTGGCTGAAGACAATGCCGCGGAGCAAGCTATCACGAAGCAGGCTCCAGTAACCACGATTGAGACGACTGTAGCGACGTAGCAAATATGCCCTCTCGCAGGACCCGGAAATCATCGCTGAAAGGCAAATCCAAGGCGATAGAGAAGGTCAAAGAGAACACTCCATCAGCATCATGGAGCGATGAGGATGTTGAGTTTCTGGTCGACCAGGTCATCGCTCATCGGGCTGAGGGCGGTGATGGAATGACCTTCAGGCCAGCAGTCTGGAAGACCATTGCTGCATCTGATCAGCTTGCAAATCCAACGAGAGGAGCTCCGAAGACGTATACCTCTTGCAGAGATAAATGGGGTCGTGTATGTTGCCTTTCGAGTCTAAGCAAAAAAATGGCTGATCCAAGCATGTATAGCTCAGGAAAACATACAATGCAATTGAGGCCCTCTCGTCGAAAGCTTCGGGCCTCACATACTCATTGGAATTAGGGGCTAACATTCAGCCCTCGGACGAATTGGTTTG
>JBBPLV010001182.1:0-11070 GCA_038089975.1 Boletellus ananiceps | reverse complement strand
CACCATGTTGGAGAGTGAGGAACGAAGGTAGCGTGCTTTCCAAGCTTGCCCTCTACTTCCATTCACTGGTCCTATGCAGCATATTTCACAGTCCTTCAACCCCGCTTACGCCATCTTCCTCACTTCGAGTCGCCCTGTCCACGTCTCTTCTGACGACTCAAACACAATGCGATAACGTTCGCCAACTCCTCTCCGCCATCACGTCGCCCTCCGAATTGGCGCAGCTCTCCGAGATGTATGCACCACCGTCGCCCATAAAACCAATGTTCCCTAACAGAGGTGACTCCCGTCGACCCCTCTCTCACCCAGGCTCGCCTGCACGCGGCACTCAGGTTGATGGTACGAAGCGGTCGACGTGGAACGGATCATATGCTTCGCTTGCCCTTGCAGGGACTCCACCTGCGTTCCAACTCGCACGACGGGGGGAGAAACGTAGATCCGATCTGAGTGCCCTGATAGGGACCGCCACACCTTCTCCAGCCCAGATGCGGTCACGAAAGGCCTTGTCGCCGCCTCCACCACCCCTCACAGACGTTTCAGAGGAGGAGGAGGGGATGGTGACGGCAGAATCGTCCTTGACAGAGGACGAGGAGGAGAATTCCTTTGGCGCCGCCGCGCTGAGTCTCTACCGAAACCGTGTTCGTGGGGGCTTGCGGGCGTTCGAGCTGTCACCACGCAGTACGCCCCTGTCGCCCACACGAGGCGGTTTGACAAAACGCCGAACTACGATGTCCCCGGGGTCCAAGTATACCAGCATGCACACAACGAGACATCTCTTTTCGCTCTCGTCGTTGCGTCAGTCGCTACAGAACGCCTTGGCATCGAAGCGGTTTGCTTGTTCACATCTCTTGGCGTTGCGGTTCGAGGACGACGAGGATGAGGTGTACTGGGAGGACGTACGCTCCGTGATGAGCTTGTTGACGTCGACATTCATCGATGCGTCATCACGACTGTCGGAAGTGCTGGACGAGGTTGAGGAGCGCCATTTCGAGGTGGACGATGCGGCGAACGAGAGCGCATCCGGGTTCGCATCCGGGTTCAACACGCTGAGCTCGCCACCTGCCTCTCCACCGCCACCTGGGCCACGGGCGCACCACCTTTCACAAACGATCGAGCGGATCGCCTCGTTTGCGCCGACGCCGACACACATCTCCCGGTTCGCGGCGCACATCGGCGCGATATCGTCTGCGCTGGACGATGCGCAGGAGCAGCTCGAGCAGTGCGTCGCGGCGCTCAAGGACGACCGGACGATGCACTCACCGGGGCATTTCTCGCACTTGTCAAGCTCGTCACAAAGCGACGGTGCTTCGCTTCCTCCGGGGCTCGTTGCCGCTCCCGTCACCGGCACCCACATCGACGCCAATACTAATGCTAACCCTGGCCCCAGTGCCGCTGAGGGGACCGGGACAGCGACCACGACCACGTTTGGCGAGGCGGCGGAGCACCCTGCGATCCAGGCATACGAGCGCCTCCGGCGGGAGCTCGGTCTTGCGCTGAGAGAGTGCGAGCGCGGTCGGGAGCGACTTGTGCATATTGTTATGCCACCAACACCTTCGACAGAGGACGATGCGGACCTTGGGCCCGATCCCGGCTCAGAGCATACCAGAGCGGACGACGAGGACGGGGACGTGCGTGTGACGGTCGTGTCGCCGTCTGGCGAGGCCGTTCCGCTCGACCCGGCTTCGCAGGTGTCGTCGACACTGGAGATGGCGCTAGACTCAGAGATGGGGAGGGAGATGGAGATGGAGCGGGACGACGCGACGAAGCGGCTGCTGCTGGCCACCTCGGCAGCACACCTACCACCGCCGGGGGTCGAGCAGGTGTTTGAGGCCGACTCGGGCAGCGTAGGTGCGTTCGCGCGCGAGCGGAGCAAGCTGAGCCGGGAAGAACGGATCCGGCAGATGAGAGCGCAGCGGACGGGACGGTCGTCGCCACCGCCCTTGTCACTGTCATCGTCACTATCGTCGGCGTCGCCGCCACCGCTGTCATCACCACCACTGCTGTCGACACCGCCGCGATCACCGCCACGATCGATGCCTAGCCACAACCGCAACGTGTTGGGCCCCACCGAGGACGTCGTACAAGAACTCAAGGACGTGATATGGAAAGTCGGCCAGCGCCGTCAAAAGCTGGGTACCGTGCCCCGACCGCCGTCGTAGACGTCCACGTCGCCCCCTGGAGCGTGTCTCTCTCTTATTTGTGTTTTATTATTTGGCCTTTTTATTTTACCTTTTCGCCTGTCTTTATTTTCTTTGGGTTCCTTGTTTATGTGGTTTCCCTTCTCTCGTCTTGTCCCTCTCTCTCCTATGTCCATGTTCATGTCTATCGATCTCCGCTCTTGGTCTCTTGGTATTTTCCCGTCGCTAATCTACTTTCCCGTTCTTCGTTCACTCCACTTTTCCTTTGACACGTCCCCCCCACGCAATGTTGTGATGGATGCATGCACACCGGTCTGCGATCCCCCCCCCACCGAGGGAAAGAGAAAAAAAAAGATTTCTCGTAGAAACGAGCACATGTGTACATCTCCCTCGGAGTCCAAACGACGTCTCCGATGCGTGTCATTGTCTGACGGTATGCATGGCAAGCGGGCGGAATTCGAACTGGGGACGAGGGAAACGTTGAAAAAGACACTGAAATTATGGTATCTAGTCTTACATGAGGAATCGCAGGTTAGAGTAAGCAGGCAACAAAAAAAAGGAGGAAGAGCACCAGAGCCAACAAGACACAAAAAGGGGAAGGAACGGGGAAGATAGGAAGAGAACAAATCGGTATAAATGCCCACGCGCGCTCTGCAAAATGAAAACAAAAGGAAAAAAGGAGAAGTCCGACAACGGATAGGTTGCCCACATGGCGTCGTCGGCGGCGACAGTGGCAAGGATGCAAAGACAGCTTTTGTTGCACATAAATAGTGTAAGAAAAGACAGAGTGGAAAACAATCCGCAGAGGTGGGCCGGAAAAGAGCAAGGCAAACACAAGCACACGCGACAAGCCGAGCGGGGACGGAGGTACGTATGTACATCGTAACTCGGATGCACGCTAGATGAAGCAAGGCAAAACGGAAGATTCGAAAGAAGACAACAAAACAAAAAATACACACACGGAAAACGAGCAGAGGAAGGGGGGGAGATGACTGACGATCGATGATCCCAAGAAAGCAATGGTCATCTCCCCCTCATACACCTTGATCAGGATCCTTTTTGTTTCTCCCTTCTTCCTTCCTTCCAGTTCCCTTTTCTATCCTCCCCCGATTCACTTCATATCCAGATCGTCTGGATTAAACCATTCGCGGAAATCTTCAAAGTTGACACCCGCGTCCTCGGGTCGAAACAAGGTATGATCAAAATCCTCCAATGTACTCGCCACAGATTGTATAAAGTCGGTCGTGAGGAAGCTCGCAGGAACTTCCGGCAATGACGTCGTTGGTTGTGTCGCTGGGTTCATCGTTGGCGTGCCGTTGGCAGCGGACGGTGAAGGGGCAGTAATGCTCGAGCTGGTCGCACTTGGCGTCGGTGGCGCCGTGTTGACTTGCGCACTGCCACTTGAATTTGGGCCCTGTCCAGTTGCTGGATTGGGTGGGTGCTGATTCCGTGGCGAACCGTCCACGCCATTTGGCATGGGCGGTTTGACATCCTTGGGCTGCTCCTTGGATGGACCGCCCGCTGTCTCGGGTGGTGGCATCATCCCCATGGATTTGTTTTGTCCAAGACGGTTATTTTGCTGGCCGGGAAAAGGAGGTTGTCCTGGACCCGGGTTGAACGGAGGTTCACCAGGGGTAGGAGTGCCCGCACCGCCTCCTGGCAGACTTGCCATGGCCATGCCCTTTGTGGCCGCGTGTAGGCCTTGGTGATACTGTAGTTGCTGGAAGACGGGGTTCTCAGCGGAGAGGTAACAGGACGTAATTTGAACTGACCCCCATCATGTTTGGTGCGCGGGGACCACCCATTCCGGGACTCATCGTGTTCCCCGGTATTTGTGGGCCCATTGGTATACCCATGCCAGGGTTGGCCATCCCTGGCGGACCGTGTGGCGGGAAATTGTTCATCGGACCTGGCATCGGACCTGGTCCTGGTCGCATCATACCCCCGTTCATCATCTGCTGTGGCACTTGCTGCTGGTGTGGGTATCCGACAGAGGGTGGCTGATCCATGCTAAGAGAAGAGCGTCGTACGCGTTTCCTGTCTGGAGGCGAACTCTCACTGTTGGGTAGTTGGCCATGCTGTAAATGGTACGAGATCAAGCCATCAGAATAACGAACACGCCACGGGAAAGTAGATTACTTCTTCTCCGGGCGAAGTGCTATTGCGTTTCACCATGCGTGACTGAGGCTGTTGGAGTGGTGGCTGTGGCTGTTGTGGCTGCTGCTGAGGTAGTTGGGGTGGCTGTGGTTGAGCGGGCGGCCGTTGAACGGACAGCTGCATGCCTGGGACAAGGTTTGAAGGACCAGGACCCTGTGGTCCTCCTGGACCAGGCTTCCGCACACCCGAATTCGCACCTCGCTGCCGAGCTACGTTGACAATACGATTCTGGGGACTCACGTCAATAGCGGAGTCAACCTAAGAGAAATGAAAATGACCTTCTCGTCAAACGTAAGCGACTGCAATTCCTTGTCGTGGACACCCAATTCCTGCCTGATGTTTGTTAGCATGTTGGTCGGGAGACGACTGAGTTCGGCATTGAGACTGCTCTCGGGAGTGTTGACGGGCGTCTGGCGGGCCATGAGAGACGGACTGTGGTGCATCATCTGTCCGGGAGAGCCGGGTCGGCTGGGAGATCGAGCGAGCTGCGAAAATGGGGGTGTATGTGTCGACGGAACCGAGCCTAAATTTGCATTCGGGGGAAGCATGCCGCTACGGGCCATATGCGCCATATGGGAGGACGGACCCAGCTGATTCATCGGATTCTGCGGGTTCGGACCAGCGTTGGCACCAGGGTTCTGTGGGGAATGGGCAATGGTTGGAGATTGGTACGGATTGATGCCGTTCGGACCACGATGTTGAGGAGCGCCTGGACGCTGTCCTGGCATGAGGGAAGTATAGTTTTGCGGGGGATGAGGGTTCGCACCCGCCGGGGCGGCCCCGGTGGCAGGCATAGGGATGCCGTTTGGCTGGGGGCCGGGGGCGACCATCGGAAAGGACATCTGAGAGAGGTTGCCTGGGACGGAAGAAAGGGCGGGGCGGTCAGGGTGTTGTGGGTCGTGGTGGATCAAGCTCTGCAATGCTTGCATACCGTTTATCATGCGGCCCACCTGGGGTAGTTGATGGTTAAGAGGTCTCGAACCCTGCCTTAGGTTAGCCTGTTGTATTTGGTGCTGGGGTGTGTTGGCGGGGAGAAGATGTAGGATCGTGGGCGGTGGACAGACCTGAGTGTAGATCATAGCGTCCTCCGTTCCTGCGCCATTGCTTTTTGCGGTGAAGAGAACCCAAAAGACGCTCCACCACCTGGGAAGGCGCAGGATGAGCCGGGAAGGGGGAGAAGGGGGAGGGACGAACTCGAACAAGAGGCCCTGCTTGGCGTTGATTGGAGGGGCCGAGTCGGGAGGTATCTCGGCTTCGGCGAGGAGTTCGCGGGCTGTTTTGCGAAAACCACGTTTGGTACAGTAATCGTAAATGTAGATGTTGAACCTGGGAGGGGTGGAAGTGAGAACGGGGGAGGGGACGAGAGAGATAGAGGGGGACGGACATCCTGTCGCCCTCCCATGAGGGGTCGGAGGAAGACTGCGGGTCAGAGGGGGGAAGCGACATCGATCCTGGGGGACCAGTAGCCATGTTGGACGGGGGAGGGGGAGGAAAAGGTATGGGGGAGGACAGATGCGGGGGGGGAGAGAGGGTGGGTGGGAGCGGAGGGCCGGGCGCGGGCGAGGAGGGGGACGGGAGTGGCGAGGACGGGGAGGAGGGCAGTCGGGCGATGCGAGCAGGGCCAAGATAGCCAAACAGGACGCGCAAGGCCCAGCAGATGGGAAAATGCGAACTGTCGCCGACTTTGGCAGCACAAACTCAGCACGCCGTTTGCCGCGCGTTTCCCGGCACACGTCGCCCACACAGCTCTGTGGGGCGCCTGCTCTGCGGACGGTAGCAGCGTCCCCCCTCTTCTTATCTCACACCGCCAGACGAGCGCGTACTCGACATCGCGTCCCCAGCGAGCGCGGCAGCCTCATCTCTGCACCGTCCACGTGGGTCCTGCTGGGACCATGTCTCTTTGCAAGTTACAAGTGACGTCAATGCGGCGGATCGTGGCTTGCGCCCAGTGCATGCATCAGCGCCATGCGGACCCCGCCAGGATGCCGCACTCGACCTGCCTGGCGGCGCATCACGCCCAGAAGCGCCCGCTGGCCCCTCGCTGGCTCGGCGAAAACGTGCATTCTCTGCTGGCTCGACGAGCCATCGCGCCATGTGCCATTAAACATGTCTGCGGTGTACGGTATGAGCTATGTTTCACCTCGAGAGCGCGTTCCCACGCCACGCCAGCCCAGGTTGGCGTGCAGCCAACGCACCAGGTGTGCTTGGTCGCTGATGGGCCCCTCCGCGTTCGCAGTCCGTGTCGGGCACGCCCACGACACGTAGATCAGCTTAGCATGTGTACAACCGTTTCATACACCGAAAATGTCGCCACATTCGCCGGAACGGACCTTGAAACACCATGCCCTTGTCAAGCGGACGTCGAGAAAACGACAAATCAGTCGACGCCACGCACCGAATGAGGGTCGGCGCGAGTCCTCTGAAAAACACCTTCGGACCTTCGGTGCGGTACGAGTGCATCACCGTCGACACGATCGTGCGATAAGGATCCACTCGCACCTTGCGCCCACTTCCCTTCGTCGGAGGATCGGTGCTCTGCATACGCGTCTTGACAAGGTCCATCGGAAACGTCGCCGCCCATCCCGCAATCCCCGCCATACCACCCGCGAGGAATAGCACCGACCATGGCATGCTCCGCGCCTCCGAGTCAATCTCAGACAGCAGCGAAGAATGGTCGGCCGCCGTCGATGGCGGCTTGAAGTAGCGACACGTTGCCTCGTACTATAGCCTCGTTGTCCACGCGTCATCGATCATCACTCCTCGTCAGATGGGTGTCCTCACCGTGAGAAAGTACGCCCCATACGCCGTGTCCCTCAGTGCCGTCGCAGTCAGGCCGCGGTAGAGTCCTCGGATGCCGTGTCGTTTCAAGATCGTCATCGCAACCCTCGCCGCGGACGCATTTGTGGAACCGTGGGCAAGCACATTCTGTTGGCGTATCTTGACCAACTCTGTCGGACTCGCGATAAGCCTGCGGAAATGCGTCAACTGCCATTCATTCGAGCGACACGTGTAGCACACAGCCTTACGATGTCACTATCCCGCAGCCAGTACCTGCAAGACAGACCTGCGTCAGTGAGGGAACGGATGCAGGGTCCTCGAGCTGAGCTCTCATAAAGAACTTGTATGACGAGAAAACGAGGCCATTCATGAACGCGCACGTGGCCTGGCACGCGCAAGTTGGATGAGACAGATGGAAGATGGAAGCTTCGTCAACGTACGAGAGGTGACACAACTCCCTTGTAGAGACCCAAGAACCGCTCTTCTCGAACAATCGTACCGAAGGCGTCGAGTGTGGATTTATATTTGGAATAGATGGCCGGGTTCTGGAAGCGCGTCTTGACTGTCGTGAGTGAACCGTGAGCGCGTGTCAATCCGTCAGTCCAGGAGAGGACGTGCCTGTATCGAAAGGGTGTGCGACTAAAAGCCCAACCACGCCTGGCGTCGATGGGTCAGACTTGGTCCACACGCAGTCCGTCTACAGCACACCTGCGGCAGTTCCAGCGACAAAGTCGACAGTCGGGTCAAGATCAACTAGCGAAGTGGATGAGCACGAGACACAGTGCACCGAACATCGGAACTGGGACCTGCCTGCTACCATACTCCTTTAATCCAGTTTCTATTCCGTGCTCTAGGACGAGGGAGGAATCTAGCCGAGCCCTCGTGCTTGTAGTCTCAGAGGGTGCACCGGAGAGCCGTCGGGTGAAGTTCCGGTTCCACTTTGTTGTCACTCGAAGCGAGCAATTCGGATAAGGCGCGTGACGAGCGCACGGCACCGCTCCACTTTGTCGACACACGAGCCAGCCTCCACGACGTCGAGGAACATGACAAGCAAGTTGTACAAGCACCGCAGCCAAACAGGGCCAAGTTGGCAGCCCATTCCCTGTTTGTCGTTGCATGGCCGACATTGCGACGCCCGAGTTTCTGTCCAGTCTCAAGCGACTGTACCCGCAGTCGCACTCCAACTACGTCAACAGTCCCTGGTATGCGGTCGTCGCTATCACATTTAGCGCGAGCAACTGCCCTGAAGCCGTCCCGCGCGTGCTCGAGTACGTTCTCAAAGATTTAGACGCCCTTGGGGCATCCCACGAAGATCGACTCGCTGCCGCACGCAAGATTCGCGACGCCGTATTCAAGTCTGCGTTGATATGTGGATTCCCCAAGGTCTTTCCATCGCTGTATGCGATATTTTACCGCTTCGTCTCAAGCGTCTGTCTAGGTCATCAACGCACTCTCGTTGCTGCACAAAGAGACCCCCCTCGAGCTTCAGGATGCGAACACACTGCGGTAGGTGATGCGTTCTGGCCGCCCTCGCCACGCGCTCACTTGGGATTCGTCTCAGAGACCCTGATGCGACCATCGGAGAGCTCACCCGTGCCGGACAGGCGTACTTTGATCAGACCTACGGAGAGGCGGCTGAATCCACCCAAGCCTTGGTTAATGCCAGCTATCCGGATCTCGGTATGTCTCTGGTCATTGTCTGGCTCTGTCGTAGACCAAGTCTCGGACCAGGATTCTTCACCATCAACTTGGGATATGGGTATGTGTACGCCTTCATGGGAGCGACTTCCCCCGCAGAGACGTCCTTTGCGATGATATCAGCACTGGTCGCGATCGATACGCCGCGACAGGTCGAGTGGCACTTGAAAGGCGCGCTCAGAAATGGGGCGACGCGGGAGGAAGTGAGAGCTGTCCGCGAGATTGCGATACGGGTTTCGAAAGCGGCGGGCGTCGTTTGGAAGCACGACGTCCCCGACCTCTGAGATGTCGTGGTACCCCTAGTAGATCACGTGGCTTTCGGGTATCGTCTGTGGCGCTGAAACTTATCTTTCTTTCGACGACCAAGCTGTGCGCAGAGCGACTGTAATCGCGGGCTCGATGTCGCTGCAAGTCAACTTGTCGGGCAGGGAGATCAATGACGCGTATCAGAACGTGGTCGCTGGCAGGGGCATCGACTGGGCAGTGTTCACGTATGACAAGGGCACGAACGATCTCAAGGTGCAGTCCACCGGCGATGGTGGGCTAGAGGAACTGCAAGAAGAGTTCTCTGACGGAAGGTTGGCCTGTTTCCTTCCTGCTCCATGGCTAGAGACGATCTGATGGCCTCAGGATCCAATACGCATTCGCCAAAGTGATCGACCCCAACGTTTGTTTTTTGTCTCATCGCTACTCTGCGGGTTGAAGCTAAGATTCCTCTTCGACACGCAGAGCAAGTTACCAAAGTTTGTTCAAATCAATTGGTGTGGCGATGGTGTGCCCGAGGTCAAGAAGGGGCTCTTCCACACGCATGCAGGGGCAGTTGCAAAGTTCCTTCGTGGCACCCACGTCGTGGTCAATGCGCGAAATGAGGCTTGTGTCCTTCTTTAGACTCAGTACGACGGCTCCTCTGATCTGGTTCTTGTGCCTTCCGCAGTCTGATGTAGCGCCATCACTCATAATGCGGCGCGTAGAAGCTGCATCGGGTGCAAAATACTCTACGCACAACGAGAAGCCACGCAAGTTTGAGCCGATCGCCCCTGTGGGCACCAACTACACCCCGATCGGTAGGCCCGATATTGCAGCTTTGCGGCGAGTCCCTCCGGCACTAGGTGGTGCCGTGTCAGCATCCTCGGCCTCTCCAAAGCCGCCTATTCCTACTGCACTGCGACCCGTGTTTGGTGCTCCCGTTCCGGCGCCGGTGAAGACTGCACCGCCAAGAAATGCGCCTGATGATGATTGGGATGATGAACCTCCCGCGCCGCGACCTCCGCCTGTAGCAGCGTCACGTCCGCCTGCGGTGCCGACCGCTCCCCGTCCAACACCTGCGTCGGCGAGTATCATGCCCCGATGTCGCGTTTCATGACTTGACGCCAGTTTCTTGCCAGTCGTATACACCAGCCACACGTCAGGTGCCGTTGGCCCCTGCGCCGGCCGTGTCGTCAAACATCCCCACAAAGCCTTCCGAGGAAGATCGTATCGCGCGAGTCGTGAGTGCCGTGTTGGGACGTTGGAGATAAGGTCTGAAACAGTCCCCGAGGGAACTGCATATACGCCGATCAAGTTGACGCCGGGCAAATTAAAGAATCCATTTCAACAATTTGAAGCACAAGCGCAACAGGCACCAGCGCTTCCACGCGCTGGTGGCGCCGCTGCGGGAGGCGCAAAGAAGCTTACCTGGAGCGAACGACAAGCTCTCGCTAAGAAACAAGTCGAGGAAGAAGAACAGCGAAGCAAGGCTGCTTCGTGGAAGCAGCCGGCCTCGACAGGGGCCAGTCCTGCGTCTCCTGGTCGCTTCGGTGCCCGGGTGGGTGCCGCCGTGATTGGAGGTGCGGTTGTTGGAGGTGCTGCTGCCCGGTGGGCCAATCAGGCTACCGAATGGGAGCCCGAGCCCGAGCCCGAGTTCGATGTGCCCGCGCCACCTGTGGGTGCTTTATTCCTCCCCTAGTTCTGTTCAGAGTGCTCGGGAAACTGCAGACTGATGTATGGACATGACAGCCACTTCCACCTCCCGCGCCACCATTGACTTCTAGACCACGGCCTGTTCCTCAGCCTGAGCCTGAGCCTGAGCCCGAATTCGAGCCCGAACCTGAGCCAGAAGTGCCTGCACCGCCGGTTGGTGTTCCTTTGTTCATGCGAGGTGCATGGGAGACTGACGTCTGGACATGGCAGCCCCCTCCGCCACCTGCACCACCGTTGACTTCCAGACCACGGCCTGCTTTTCCACCAGCGCCCGCTCCCGAGCCTGAGCCTGAAGCGGAGGAAGAGGAAGCTGCCCCGCCGCCGCCGCCGCCCCCCCCAC
>JBBPLV010001181.1:0-11074 GCA_038089975.1 Boletellus ananiceps | reverse complement strand
TTGCTAGGGTGGGCATACACTCCCATGTCGCCACACACGCTCGACACCGCTCACTCCTGCACGGTCTGGCTTCGCCTCTCTCATGCTTACAGAAGCGGAGACAAGCACTGTGATCGCCAACTGTCGATTGTACGGGGTAACGTTCGGAAATGCATACCTGGCCCTCTCACAGGTGGCTATGACACGGGTGCTCTACCGACGATACCTCCACGGTAAAATATCGGAGGAAGAGTGGGAATATCGAAAACGGCAGCCATGTATAGCTTTCTGTCCCTTCAACCTGCGCCCGTATCTGGACAGGGAATGGTTTGAGAAGGGAGGCGGTGGCGAGTTTACGGCTGTCGTCGGATTTTCCATTGTGGTCCTCCCATTCATGACGCTCGATAAACCAGAGCAACGCCAGTGCAATGGACACGATCTGCTGGATGGTGCTCCGCCGCTCTCTGAGCTACTAACATTTGATCGGTTTTTGCACCGCGCCGGGTTGGTGAAGCAACAGATGAAGACATTTCTCAGTCATCCGGAGCTCGTGCACGCACTGCTACTGGCACTCAAACACAAGATGCGCCACCTTGCTCCGCAGGGGATGAAGCACGTTGAGAGCGCCCAATGCATTGGCACGCATGGCAACTCAGATGGCGATCACGAGGCTCCTGTAGTCACCAGCGGTATGCCCACGGTCATTTCCTATAATTGGTCTACCCTTGGTAACGTGTGTCTTCCCCCCGCCTGTCTTCCCTCTTCCCTTATACCAAAGCTGTTGGTTGTCGTAGGTGCATTTGATACTTCCAACTGGATACCCCCTCCCTCCAACCCACTCGCTTTCACCATTTTCTCCCGTTCCGCATCCGTCCAAAGCAGGTTACGTTACCCCTCCTCCCGTCACGCAGGCGTCCATGACCACAAGAATTGTGGTGGAAAACGCCATGACACGCCTCCATGTGCGCTCAGGAGAGCTATATCTCAGCGCACTAACGTCAAACGGACAGTTGCGAATGTATGTTTCTTACGACCGCAACGTGTACGAGGGCGAGGTAGTGAATGAGTGGTTGGGCGAAGTGAGGGCGGCGGTGTTGTGGTACCTCGGCCAGACGCATCGTTGAGCACGAGGACGGATGATGCAGTCGGACCAAGTAAACAACTGAGACCAGAATCTGCCTTGTTCCGCTGGAGGGGTGTAATCCGCTGATCAAGCGCGACTTGTTGTCTCGCGTCGGTACACCAATGTGATCTTATCGCGCGCATCAGCTCCTATTTACCGGAAACAGATCAGCCCTCGACGTCATTAATAATAACACGCCCTTAAATATCTCCCTGACCGCTGCCCTGTCGGCTGAATACGACTCCAGGTCAGACAGCCCTCTGACGCCGGCTGATCAGTGCCATCGTTACACCCCCATCGATGCCTGGCTGGACCCTGACAGAAACTCATCCAACCCACGGTCGCACCTTCCGACGACCTCTCGACGCGGCAGAACAGGCGCTCTTCTGGGACGGCCGCTTCAACGGAACCGGAGACAACCTTCATCCCGTCTGCCTACGCCTCTTGAATCCTTCTCGGGACGGACACCTTTTTTCAGAGGCCAACATCGTCAAGGCGTGGCTGTCTACGAAGAGACGTTATCCGCTCGCTGGCGCCACCGTACAACTGCAGCCAGGTACATGTGTCGCCCCGCGCCGTCTCTAGTAGATGGTTGACACCACAACAACAGTGGCCGGCGAATGTGACCGTGGCCCGTTGTCCCCGCCGAATCCTCATTTTGTCATTCGGGAACGCGGCCTCGCCGTCCTGCGCCCGAGCGAGGTCGTCTTCAGCCAGGTGGCGTGTCCAGAGGAGATGCAGCAGCAGATGACCGACATCTTTGAGGGCCCGCGCCCTCTCTCCGACGGGCTGCTGGTGCAGCTGTATGTCTTTCACGAGGCTGGCAACTCTGAGAGGGGAGACGTCCTCCACTTGGTGACCATGACTGCCCATTGTGTGACGGACGAAGTGGCGAACAGGACATTGATGCGGTGCTTGTTAGACACGCTCGCAAGGGGTGGAGATCCAGGCTTGGAGCCTGCTCAGATGCCGCTGGAGGACAGGTTAGCGATGGCGGTCCCTTCGGAGGATCTCGAGCCTGCACACTTGCGCGCGCTTAGCCCAACACGACGACGATGGCGGAGGGCGATCGCCGCCGTGATATTCCGATTGAGGGCAGCAAAAGGGCAAGTAGGTGCATACTTTATTTCACCGACCTATTCTTAATCCCTCGCTAGGGTGGACATACGCTTCCATGTCGTCGCACGCGCTCGACACCGCACACTCCCGCGCGGTCTGGCTTCGCCTCTGTCATGCTCACAGATGCACAGACCAGCACCGTGGTTTCCAACTGTCGGCTGTATGGGCTTACATTCGGGAATGCCTTCCTAGCCCTCTCACAAGTGGCTATGACGCGGGTACTCTACCGGCGATACTTGCGTGATGAGATCTCGGAGGAAGAATGGGCATATCGGAAACGGCAGCCGTATCGAAGGCTCGGTCCGCTCAACGAGCGCCCACATCTTGACAAGCAATGGTTCGAAAAGGGTGGCGGCGGCGAATTCATGGTTTCTGTCAAAGGGTTCTTTTCACAGCTCCCGTTCATGACGCTCGACGAAACAGGACGACACCAGCGCAACGGGCATGATCTGTCGGACGGTGCACCCCCATTCTCAGATCTGCTCACGTTTGATCGCTTCTTGCATCGTGCTGGGTTGGTGCGGAAGCAAACCAAGGCATTTTTCAGTCATCCGCTATTTTTCGAGATAACGCACATACTAGTGTTGGCATGCGGCCACCATGCGCGCCTCCTTGCCCTGCGATGGACGAAACACGTCGGAAGTACCGATATTGTTATGCAAGACACCTCGGACAACAATGAGATCCCGGTGGTCACCGACGACATGCCCACAGTGATCGCCCACGGGGGATCTACCTTTGGTAACGTACGTCTCCCCACCGACAGTCTGCTCGCCTTTTTTTTCACTCTTATTTTCCTGAACCTGGTGGTTGTCGTAGATGGATCTGATGTCCCCGACTGAATTCCCGCTTCCTCCCTCTGAACCGCTCTCACCTTTTTCTCCTGATCCACATCCGGTCAAAGCGGGTTACGTTATTCCTCCCCGGGCCCCTACCACGGGGGTGGACACGACATTGAGAATTGTTGCAGAACATGGCCTGACACGGTTCCATGCGCGCCCAGCCCAGCTGTTCCTCAGTGCGTTGACTTTGGGCCGACGGTTGCGGATGTACCTGTTTTACGACCGCAACGTATACACGGACGAGGTGGTGAAAGAGTGGATGGACGAACTGAAGGGGGCAGTGCTATGGTACCTCGGTCAGACACATTGTTCGCGTCGTGATCGCCAGTGCGACGACCTTGCAGCCCAAGCGGAACAGGCGACAGCCTCAGACTGCAACGCACTTTGATGGACTGGTGCTAGTCGATCGCGTGGTCAAGCTGGAATACTGTATCGTGATTGGATGTTGCTCTCGGTTTCCTTTTTCACTATGGTTGCTTGGGGTTCATTCACTTGGACGCTGAATCGAATGTTCAGTTCACGTTCGAACGGGGTTCAAGTATTGGAGAGGTGATGTTGGAGCACAAACCAAGAATGGTGCCGAATTACGGCAATGACTTCCACTCTGAACGCGACATCATGCGAATGATATATGCGCTACACCGAGTGGCAGATTGAATGCCTTGCAAGCATGACGCCTCGCCTCCACACGACCTGATACAACGAACCGTGCCCGTCTCGATAGCCACCCCTTCGGTGACTGCGAGGGCATCCACGTTTCGGGGGTAACCTGGTTTACGGTGAGAAGCCCCACTGACTGAGTCTCGCCAGGTGAGACTGTATGAACCCACACAAATCCATCCTGGATGAGGGTGCCTGCGCTTGCTCGGATGGACGTTTGGCTGGATTGGTCAAGGACTGAGCAGCTGCTGAACGGTGTTGATCAGTAGTCCGGCCGCACGTCATTGGCATCGTGAAAGCGAATCGCCAGTGACATCGCAACAATAAAGAATGTGCATGGACGAATTGACACACTTGCCTGGCCAGTGGAAGCTTGCGACGAGCACATGTGAGTGACCCCACTCGGCGAGGAAGGACGCACAACAAAGCTGAACTGGACTCGCTGAAACTGTGTTCAACAGGAGCACGAGTACGAGTGCAAGAGCCTTTGCATCGCGGCGAAATCCCAGCTTCGTCACATGTTCAAGTTGGCTGTATCGAAAGGCATCGCATTGTGACGGTGATGTACAAGCTGGGTTGCACCAGCTCCCAGCGGGGCCTGGGAAGGAGGGTGGGGTCCGTGTGCGAGAGAGAGGCCGACCTGGGCTGTCGGACCGGTATGTTGCGTCCGTCGGATGCCCCTCTCTGAAGATTGGGAGCACGTATCATTACCTATATGTAGTGCGCGAAAACTCGCCAGGGAGGCTACAGCGTGAGAGGGAGCCTCTTGTCAGCAAGATGCTGGCAGTTCGATCAGACGACGCGACGGACGTCCAAGGCTGGGCCTGGACCGGACAGGTGCGGTAGCCCAACCAGCCACGCCCAACCTCCAAGGGAGACAGCCGGCGTGGAGGTGTAACAACCGACTGACAGTGGCGGTAGATATCACAGCTGTTTTCATAACGATACTTAGGTCATCACTTCAGAAATACACATACAGGCGGACTCTGAACCTTGGCTAGCCGAATTTGCCGAGTTCGCAGAAATCAATCCGAGTTCAGAAGCCTGGGTCGGCCGCCTACAACTGATTTCTTCACGACGAAAGCGCTTGCGGAGACCCCTCATGGTCCTGGGACGAATTCCTGTATATTCAGTGATTTGCATGTCATTTAGACCAGATTGCAGCGACATTCGAAGGGCTATCTCCTTCTCTGCTTTGGAGATTTGTCGATGCATCGTTGGAGTAGTGGAGTCAGTTATCTCACACTTACCAAATAATTCGATTGATCTATACACAGATTCAAATTCCGACTGGGCCTGTGTGTGTATCTTTCGTGCTTAGGCCTATCGCTATGAAAATAGCTGTAATACGTCACCCTAGCGACAGCGACCTCCCACATCACCCCAGGCATAGAACAATGGACTGTCCGAAATGTATTTACGACCCTCCCTAATTTTCTGATTTCGTATGCATCTCGTGCGAAGACTCTTAATCCGTTACAGGAGACCCTGTCTTGGCGTTCAGCTCCAGATACCAACTCCAACCCCCCCCCTCGATGTCTGGCTGGACCTTGATTGAAACTTACCCAGCCCAGAGTCGCACCTTCCGGCGTCCTCTCGATGCGTCCGAACAGGCATTCTTCTGGGCTGGCTGCTTCAACGGGGGCACAGACAATCTCCATTCTGTCGAGCTCCGTCTCTTGAACCCCTCTCAAGATGGACACCTTTTTGCCCAGACTAACATCGCCAAGGCATGGCTGTCTACAAAGAGACGTCATCCACTCGCAGCCGCGACCGTACAGCTACTGTCAGGTACATACATTGCACTACACTGTCTCTAGATAGCTGACTCCAACTTGGTAGCTGGTGAAGCGAACAGTGTCCCGTCGAATCCACACTTTGTTGTCCGAGAGCACGACCTCACCGTCTTGCGTCCGAACGAAATCGTCTTCGGTCAGGTGGCATGTGCAGAGGAGGTACAGCAGCGGATAACCGACATCTTCGATGGTCCGCGCCCTCTCTCTGACGAGCTGCTGGCGCAACTGTATGTCTTTCGGGAGACCAGCCCCGAGAGGACGGACATCCTTCACTTGATGACGTTGATAGCTCATTGCGTGACCGATGGAATGGCGAACAGGACGTTGATGCGGTGTTTCTTAGACACACTCGCAAGGGGTGGAGACCCAGACTCGGAGCCCGCTCAGATTCCACTGGAGGACAGGTTGGCGATGGTGGTCCCCGCAGAGGAACTCATTCCTACCCATTTGCGCTTGCTTAGTCCGGCAAGACGAAGGTGGCGAAGGGCGATCGCCGCCGTGATATTTCGATCGAGAATGGCAGGAAGCCAGGTGGGTGCACACCATATTTTACTGGCGTATTCTTAATCGCTCAGTAGGGTGGACATACACTTCCGTGCCAGAGCACACGCTCGACACCATTCACTCCTGCACGGTCTGGCTTCGTCTCTGTCACGCTCACAGAAGCGCAGACCAGCGCCGTGCTTTCCAACTGTCGGCTGTACGGGCTCACATTTGGGAATGTCTACCTGGCACTCTCACAGGTGGCTATGACGCGGGTGCTCTACCGACGATACCTCCGCGGTGAACTTTCGGAGGAAGAGTGGGAATATCGAAAACGGCAGCCATATCGATGGAATGGACCGCTCAACGAGCGCCCGCACCTTGACAAGGAATGGTTCGAAATGGGCGGCGGCGGCGAGTTTATGACTTCCGTCAAAGAGCTCTTTTCCCAGCTCCCGTTCATGACCCTTGATGAAACAGAACAGCACTGTAGGCATGGACGTGACCCGTCGGATGATGCGCCATCATTCTCGGATCTGCTCAAATTCGATCGCTTCTTGCATCGTGCCGGGTTGGCGCGGAAGCAGATGAAGGCATTTCTCAGTCACCCCTTGCTTTTCGAGATCACGCAGACGGTGATGTTGGGATTCAGTCGCTACGCCCGCTTCCTCGCCTTAAAGTGGACGGAGCACGTCGGGAGTGCCAGCACCACTGGCGTGCAGGGCAATCCGAGCGACAACGACGAGGTTCCGATGCTCACTGACACCCCCGTGGTCTTTGCCCACGGTGGGTCTACACTCGGCAATGTACGTCTTTCTATTTGCCGTCTTCTACCTGTTGTTCTCATTCTTATATATTTGCTGAACCTGTCGGTTGTCATAGGTGGACTCGATATTCCCAACTGAATACCCCCTCCCTCCATCTCACCCGCTCTCACCCTTTTCCCCTGATCCACATCCAGCCAAAGCAGGTTATGTTGTCCCTCCTCCCGCAGTGCAGGTGGACACGACCACAAGGATTGTGGTGGAAAACGCCATGACACAGCTCCATGTGCACCCGACGCAGCTATACCTAGGCGCGTTGACCTCAGGCAGACGGCTGCGCACGTACGTTTTTTACGATCGCAACGTATACGAGGATGGGATAGTGAAAGAGTGGTTAGACGAAGTAAGGGCGGCGGTGTTGTGGTACCTCGGTCAGGCTCATCGTTCACCTGGAGATAGTGCAGTAAAGGCTGTTAAATCAGACCAGGTGAAAAACTGAGACCAGAGTGTATTTTTTGCCCTGTATTCCGGTGGTCGAACTAGAATGTTGTTTCTTGTTAATACACCATCATCTACTTTCGTGCGTCGACCGCATCTGGATTAGATGTCCAGCAATAATAATGGTGGGATACCGAGCAGTATACTCAACATTCCATTCCAGATGTACCCTGCAAGTGGTGGCCATCAACCGCTCCATCCAACACATATTTATACAAGTTTTTCCGCTGTAAAAGTACACGCTCTTCTAAGAAAGCCAGGACGACAACCGTCCCTCTCTCAAGACTCCAAAGGCTCTAGCTTCTTCACAATGTTCTTTTCCTGCGCAGGTCGACCCCAATTATCATTACATTCAAGCCAACCCGCATGGACGGACCCACCTGATAGCTGGTCGTCTTTCCGGTATTATCATTCTTGATGGAGTACCTGACGTCCTGTGGCCAGAAACACACGCAAGATGAGACAAAGGCGACGCTCAGATTCTGAGCGTGTCACGTACCTCACCGGATCCATGCACGTCGACAATCTGGCCGACACTGTGCGAGACATTGTCGTGTGCCCCGCCGACGGGTCTGTACTCGACCCTGTCCCCTTTCTGCGCCCGAGAGGTCAGCCTCTCTGCGAGTGGAACACACCCAGCTGCTCGTTCACCTGATACTGTACTTCTGTCGTTTCAGCCTGTTGCAGTCTTGTCAACGACGCGACCCCCGAGTGCCACTCGAATGACGCACCATATTCCTGTTTGAAAGTAGTGCGAAGAACGAGTGAGAGAGCGATGAAGGCGAACTTTCCTGACCGCCGTGCCTTTTATACCGCCGTGTTTTTTTTCAATTGAGTCATGCGCGACGTCACCAACGATGACGTTGAAGCTCCTTTGCGTCGATCATTTATCCAAAACAGGTAAGCAACATGTCATTACGTAATTATCTCACACGACTGGCCGTGAGAAAGCGTTTTCGTGATCGCAAAGCTCAAGTCCGAAAACACGCCCAAAGGAGCAGGGCAAGTCCCGGACGTCGACGATGACAGCAAGCGCTCTCGAATCCGTCGACGAGCAGCAGCTCCTCCTGGTGCGTCCCACCGCGAATTGTCAGTGCTGGGTGGCCGTCCTGACGCTCCTCGACAGGCCGCGCTGGAGCACCCGTTTGAGCCCGCAGAGGTCCCGCTCACCACCCCGACGACGTCTCAATCCTCACCTTCTGCCTCCGCCTCCACGCCCGCCTCCGCACCCCCTCCCAATCCCACGCCCTCGGAACCCCTCCCGCCAGAGGACGACACCTGGCAGACAGCCTACGCCTCGCAAGTCTCCGAATGGCGCGCTCAGTCTGCCTCCGCCCGTACCAAGGCCGAACTCACCCGCGCCAAATGGGAGGCTGTTCGCGCCCGCGAAGCGGCAGAACGGCAGAGCTACGGTGAGCCCCCCACCACCGAGCCCTGGGACGGCCTCGGCGACCACATCACCACCTCTGCCGCCGCGGCCACCGAGGTCGTTTCGCGTTCCCTTTCTGATTCTCACTCCCACGCCCTCACCGCGTCCGTCGCTTCCCTCGCCTCGCTCGAGCACGTCGAGGCGCACGACGCACGCGACGCGCAGGAGGAGGGCAGACAACCCGCCGAGCAGCATGGAAAATTAGAGATTGGGTCCCCCTCGCAAAGGTGGGAGCACCTCTCGTCCTCACCAGCGTCATCGTACCCTTCCATGTCATTCCCGGAAGCCTCTGTGCCCCAGTCGCCCTCTCACCAACCTACCTTGCTCGTGCCCTCATCCGTCCCGGCTCAAGCCGAGACGCAACCAGATCCCAAAGCAGAGCACGACCTCCCGACATCTGTTCTCCCTTCCACCCTTCCGTCCATCTTGGACAACAGGGTCGCTCCACGGACACGACTGTCACTCATATTATCCTCGCTTGCTATTAACCTGCTGCTTCCGTTCATCAACGGTGTCATGCTTGGTTTTGGTGAGATCTTTGCAAAAGATGTCCTCGTCGGATGGTTTGGTTGGAAAACACGGCCTGGAAGAATCGCTGCCAGTCTCGGGCTTCGGCGATGACTTCCTTAATTACGGGGGCCATGTCTTTATAGCTCACATTGTGGGAAGTGGTGTAGAATTTTGATATGGCGGGAATTAGGGCCTACTTCACTACTTACAGTCGCACATTGGTTGGCATATCTTTTTTTGCCCATCGTCACTATGCATCATGAGCGCGAGACGGACCTGTTCGACGAATCGACCCATCCCCCTTTTTGTAGCGCCCTTGCCACCAAAGGCTTGGACTGCCTCTCTCGCCGTCTCAAGCACACAGTTGGTTATATGTCTCTTCAACAACGCAATCGGACTAGTCCCATAATACAAAACTGTCAGTACCGTCTGCTGCAAAACACCACAGCACAGCTTACCCTGCCAACTTTCTCGTACGACTAGGCACGGACACAGACACGTTCTCAGCCTCGTCAGTTTCCAAAAGGTAAACAAGACGCGCCATAACCATGTTGTTCATCTGATGTATCACGTTCCCGAGCCAACTCTGACAGCTCTCGGCGCGCGTGATCATGATGGCCACCTTGGCCCGTACCACCGCCTGCGACACAAGCGGCTTGCCAAACACCTTGCGCTGGTTGATCTTCCTAACGTCCAGGGTCAGAAGGGACGGGGGAAATCATGCGGGCCGACCGAAACCCACTTGAACACGTCCCCTATTATCAGACGCTGCAGGACGGCCGCGCTTGCACACCCGGCCCAACGCTCATGATTCAAGTTTCTGCGGTCGAGGCGTGTGTGATTACGGAGTGTCAAGGACGAACCGAGGAGGAGGCACGTACGAGAGAACGATGAATATACCATTCCCCTGGGGACCGATGGTGTTTTCAATGGGAACTTTGACGTTTTCAAAGGTGACATACGCGGTACCTGCCGCAACGGAATACATCGTCTTGACGGGTTTCATGTCAACACCTTCACCACGCTCGACCAAGATGGTAGAGATCCCGCTCTAGGTTATGATGAGATGGAGTTGGCGGGATAAAGTATGATACGCGTACCTCCGTTTTGCAAGCTACGACAAAACTGTATCAAACAGGTTTGATCCACGTCAATTAACTCGCGACGCATGCAACTCGCTAGTCTGCAAACCTAAGATATCCCCCTTGTCAATACCGAACATCGGCACGTTCGATCCTTTCGGATTCTACTCACGTGCCGTTGGTTATCCACTTCTTCGATCCATCGATAACCCAAAACTTGCCATCAGGCGTCTTGGTTGCCCGCGCGTGCAGATTCGCAACATCACTCCAGGCGAACGCCTCCGTAAGCGCCAGACACAGGATTTCCTTGCCTGCGAGAACCTCTGGAACGATTCTGGCTTTGAGTGTCCGAGACCCAAAGTGCACGACCGGCGGGAGACCGATGAGTGCAGTAACCATAGCTGCGCGTGGGGCAAGGTCATACAGATTGATCTCGAATCACAGTATGAAATGATCGACGTACAGTCACCGTGACCTCGCTGTCCCATCCGTGCCAGTTCTTGGTGGACTATTAGTTGTGGAGAGTCAAACAACGGTAGAGGGCAAATTGCGGGACGTCACACATCATGAAAGAAATCAAATTCTTCGGATTCAATTGCCCCGTCCATGAGCGCGAGACCTTTCAAGTGTGGCCCGGGACCCATTCTCGTAGCAATGATGTTGAGTTTCCTATATTGATGGTCAGTAGTGAATGCTATGTAGAATTCGAGCCAGACGAACGCCATCGTGTCTAGGACTTTGGGGCTCACGCGCTCACCGCTTCCCTCGTGGACCTATTCCCGGATCCAG
>JBBPLV010001180.1:0-11083 GCA_038089975.1 Boletellus ananiceps | reverse complement strand
CTTGTGCTTGCGCCTCATATCCCTCCGTGTGTTAAAGTACTTCGAAGCGTGCTCGAGCATTTCCATTTTGTGTATAACCCATTTATATTCCTATCGACCTTGCGGCCTTTCAACCGCGCATGGAAGCCAGAGCGACACTCTACTTATCAGCCCGAGCAGTACTTGTCATCAATTCAGCGCCGATGTCACGTGGGTGCACTGGGGAAGGGAGCACGTGGATACATAGCGGAAGGGTCACGACAGAGGGTGGCTAGTTATGGAGTAGTGCAAACAAAGGATCCCATACCTGCGGCTGGGCGCACCGTAGCGTGGGTGCGAGTGGGTACGACTCCGTCGGGGTTCGTTAGGGTGTGACTAGGTTGGATGGGTGCCATCCACCGAATGATGCGGACAACGACCTGGAGCTCGCCAAGTCGAGGGGTATTTCCGACATTTCAAGCGCAGAAATGATGAACGGGGTGGAAAAGGGGGAGAGTGGTAGCTCCTTGATCTGTAGAGAGTGGATCCATTCGGAGTGCGAAACTTGTACGCCTAGCGGCCCCAGCCTCAGACGTGCATTTAACCTCGATCACCGATTTAGCTCAGTGTTAGTGCTGTGCGTGGTTCTACCTCCTCCAGCACGCCCAATGTCGGAATCGTGAGAGTGAGATCTAGTATACATGCCGGAGATGCTAACTACTTGGGTAGCGTGTGACCTCATACATCTCTTTTATCTCGAGTGCACTAGCCAGTCCTTGACGAGTTCGTCCGCAGCCGAGAAGATCACGTTGTAGGCGAGTCGTTTTTCAGCCCGAACAAGACGAGTACTGCCAGTGGGGTGTGTACGCTTGGTACCCCTCCGCGTCTTGCAACACTACATCGAACTCCACCTAAACTTCGGAACGTGGCGAACACATGAACGTGAAAATCCTCTGCAATTTTATTCCATTCTTTTTTGGCATCCTCCTAGTCCCGGTACTCTTCTGTGATCCAGCCTGACGAGTCGCTGGCTCCCACTTCTACTCATCTTCGCAAGTAGCACGGGTTCCGAAGGGGACGGCGCTACTAAAATTAATATGCGGGCAACTTCAGAGTGGCAGACTCGCTAGCCCTTCAACGGAATTTGCCGGCTCACTTGGGTCCGCCATTTGAAATATTTCCATTGCCGGACGACGTCAAAGGTTAGGACTGCTTCAGTGACACAGTGAAGAAATCTCCGTTGAGACATTGTGCCGAACGAATCACCACAGGCATTGGTCAAAATCACAGGTTGTGACAGGCTAGCTATCTTCCTAAAAAGGAGTTGCACTAAAATCAGGCTGTAACATGTCTATAATAGCCCAGCATTTTGGGCAATGTTCCGACCCGGGTCTGGATGGAATTGAGTACGTACTCCTTGGCACGATGTCATGATGTGCGTTTCCATAGTAAAAATGCCCTTACACACGTCAACAGGATGCATGGTGGCGATGTTTTGTTCCTTGCGGAGAAGCACTCTGCACCAAAAAACTTTTTCAGGTCATCCTTCTGCGCCAAAGTGCCAAAGTTATGGAGGACGGATCATTGGTCTTTCTCCTCGGCGAGAGGCCACGCCAAAAAGTATATATAGAGGATCCGAGTCAGTCGGCGCGATTATCAGGGTGATATCAACGTTGACTGCCAAAGAAAAAGGAAACCTCGCTCCAAACTCGAAGCTCGGGTTCACGGACTTTATGAATCATTACGAGCACAGGGATTGTGGTGTTACTTAATAATAACAGATCCCGCCAACCTGTCGGGCTGCTAGCAAGAGATCTAACAAGTCTGCAGACCAAGTTCAGGATTGTCATTCAGGCACTGCTGTATCCGCACCAGATATCCGGCATAGCCTTTAGCGACCCCAAGCGCTCACTTTTTGTAGCCAAAAAGAGAAGTGGCTATCTAAGCGTCGCATAGAGCCACAATCAGCCAATAGGGAGGCTTGCTCACTTACGGGACAGCTATGCAACCGCTGGCTGTTTCGACCGCTTTTGCAGATCGGTAGTCACTAGCTTCAGTGAAACGGTCAGTGGTAGCCGATAGTCAGGACCAGTCAGGACCACCGGTCATGTACCAGGCATGGCTGGTATGAACCAGAGCGTCACTGAGACGTCACGTGCTGAAAACAGATCACCTTCGAGCTTCAGCTTCAGCCACCGTACGTTGGCTCCGCAGCGTCAAGATCAGCATGCCAAGTTGTCGACTGACCGACAAGTCGTGTGGAGTAGAAATAATTTTTTTACATAAGAAAACTGGTCTACAAAAGCTAACGACCTATTTGAGTAAGATGGGGGGCATGCCACTGGCAGCGCTTGGGTTCTTGCCGGTGGTTACATATTCTGTCAAACACATTACGCGACAGTCATTGCGTCCGGTCGGTGGACCGCCGGGGACAATTTGTGTACGGAGGTTGAGCGGACTTGCCGACAAACGCAGCGTCGGGCGTCTGATTGTGGGCATATCTCAACAGCGCTAGGCCTAGCTCTCATTAGATGGACGCTCAGTGTAGAGAGTAGTACACTACGGAAGAAAGCTGGCGTCACACAAAGTTCGACCGAAATGAAATATGAAACGGCCAGTTCCGAACTTGGAGCAATTTACGCCCTACGGAGATGGCCTCATGGGTCGAGTGTACACGTCGAGGGGCAATGAGGGCGCTTCCTATAAGGACGTCAAATCCAACACAGGCCGCCGTCAAGATCAAGGCGCTGAAGGTAAGGAACGACCTGACCCCAGCCCGTCGCCGCTACTCGCCTCCGCTTTATCAAGGGTTAGAAGTCTGCTGTAATTCGCGAATCCTAATCCGGCAAGTTGTCAGCGGTGACGGGCAAACGCGAACCGCACGGGCGGTGCCCGCACACGAACCTTCCAGATGCGGGTGCTGTGGTAATTTGCATCATGGCATCCTTTTCTCGACTGAAGCCGTTTCTCGCAGCGCTCTATATAACTGCGTGCGCCGGAACACAGTTTTCATTCGCACCATCCCGGTATGTCGTCGAACTGGGGAACCATTCTTGCCGTCACCGTAGGTTGTGTTGTCGTCCTCGACCTTGGGCGTCGATACCTCGGGAGCAAGTCCCGCTCTTTACCCCCCGGTCCTCCTGGCTTGCCATGGATTGGGAACGTCATCGGGATCGACGCGGATGCCCCATGGCTGACATACACGGAGTGGTCCAAAAAATACGGTAGGTCCTCGCACGTCGGATGTTTGCGTCGCACATTCTCACAGGTATCCTCGTAGGTGACCTGGTACATAGCAGACTGTTGGGCAGGAACATCATCATCATCAACTCCGAAGCAGTTGCAAGAGATTTGCTCGACAACCGTTCTCGGAATTACTCGGATCGCCCCTTCCTCATCACGAATGAACTGTGCGTCCCTCTTTTTGCTTTGGGTGCTGCGAGTCTCAATGCATGCCTTCAGGAGTGGATTGGGTTTCAACTCCGCGTTCATGCCTTATGGTGAGAGATGGCGGCTTCACAGGCGGTTCTTCCACCAGACCTTCCGATTGGAGGCGGTCCACGGGTTTTTGCCACTGCAACATCGTAAGGGGTGCCAGCTCCTGAGGCAACTCCTGGATAAACCAGACAAGCTGGCGGACCACGTGTTCGAGTACGTTCGACGCGAACCATCTGTAATGTCACGGAAAGCTAAGGCACCCCAACCAGGTATACCGCATCACTCATGCTTAACAGCGTGTATGACTACGATCCTAAGTCAAGGAAGGATCACATCGTCGACATTGCCGCAAGAGTACTCGAAATTGTTGTGCCTGCCATACGTCCTGACGTCGCAATCATCGTTGGCGCGTTCCCAGCCAGTGAGTAGTTCATTTCTGATCGCCGGTCTCATCTGGACTGTGGGTTATCATAGTCTTGAAGCTCCCTTCGTGGGTGCCTGGAATGGCTTTCAAAAAGAAACTGGCAGTTGCTCGGGAGTGCGCGAGGGAATACCGCGAAGAGCCCTTTGACTTCTCGATGAAGAAATTGGTAATTGAAAAATCTCATTCTTTCTAGAATACCAAACTGATGGCCCGTCAAGGTAAACGGTAGCCCCTCGCCATCGATGATGTACGATGCACTTCAGAGAATCGAAGAGGGAGACGAGATTGGCGACACGACATGGATGAATGGACTCAAGGATGCGGCGGCAACTGGCTTTTTGGGTACGTCCTCACATTTTCTCAGTTTCACCTTCATTCATTGGAGCCTTTCAGCTGCTTCGGAGACCGTGCGTATCACCCTTCTTTCCACGGGCCACCAATCCTGACACATTGAAACAACAGTCTAACTCCGTCATCTTGACCTTCTTCCTCATGATGGTGGTTGCTCAAGACGTGCAAAAGAAGGCCCAAGCACAAATCGATGCTGTGGTTGGCAAGGGCAGGCTTCCGACGATCGAGGACCGTCCCTCGTTGCCATACATAGATGCCATCATTCGTGAAGTGCACAGGTACAATCCTATCATGCCATTGTGTGAGCGTGTTCTGTGGTCTTTTCATGCATTCCTGCTGACCATGCAAATAATAGCGCTTCCTCATGCCACTGTGGATGATGATGTTTACGAAGGGTACCACATCCCAAAGGGTATGTGATATGGTGCTTCTCAGCTCTCGACATGGACTTGACGTGTCTGCAGGTTCCGTCGTCTTGGCGAATGTTTGGTCAGCAAATGATTTTTGTTTTCGTTTGTCTTGAGTTCACCATTCTGCAGGTCGATGTCTAGAAACGAGGAGAAGTTCCCCAACGCCCATGAGTTCCGTCCAGAGCGATTCCTCAACGAGGATGGCTCCCTCAAGCCCTCTGACATTGATAGCATTGCCTTTGGATTCGGTCGACGCATTTGCGTTGGCAGACATTTTGCGGACACCTCGCTATGGTCTATTTTCACCAAGGTGTTGGCAACGTACAACCTGTTGCGTCCCAAGGACAAGAATGGTGTGGAGATCAACGTGGAACCCAAATTCACCAACGGTATCGCTGTGTACGCATATTGTTCCTCTGCTCGAACACGATTGTCTGACCTACCCTCGATTCCCCCTCGCAGCCACCCTGTGCCTTTCAAGTACATAATCGAGTCTAGGGTATCTGGGTTGGATGCTGCTAAGTTGGACCAGCTCATCAATGCTAGCACTCTGTAGATTGTAGACTGTTATACAGGATTGTACACATGCAGCACGACGAGACACGACTTCTTTATATAGTTTACGCAAGTCTAAGTTATCTTTGTTGGGCAGCGGAATAAATGCTGTTTCGGTGTACAGTGGGTTTGAACAGGCAACGATGGTTAGCGTGCATGCCCGAGGGATCCAAAACAGCTGCCCTTGTGTGAACCTCGGGTACGCTTCATGCTACCAACACGACGCGCTCCTCCGCTCCAGCTTTCATCCAGGCAGATTCAACCACAACACCAACACCAATGCGTTCGCTGACTCGAGAGTCCTCCCGCATCCGCCGCACCGCCATCACGTGCAGCAAGCACCCATAATATTTCTTCCCCCACACGCTCTCGTCATAAAGCCCTGTGATCCCAGCACACCGGGAGAGAGCGATAAACTCGAGGACGGTCGGGGATGGTGTCGAGACAGGCAGGATGATGCGCCCGGCGTAGCTCTGGGAATGCACACTATCGACATGGAGAATATGAAAGATGGTGTGAGCTGTCATCTTGCTCGGCTCCGCGAGGATGCTATCGTCCACTCTGACGACCTGGAAGCGCGCGCACTGGGTGCGAAAGATGAGCGTTCCCGTCGGGGTGGCGAAATCTAGAGCGAGGTCGTGCGGATCGCTCTTGCATGGCATGTATCGGTATGGTGACTCGTTTGAGTCCTCATTGATTATCCGGCCTTGTGAGATCCAACCGACGTTCAGTCGGACGATCGTCCCGTCTTCGTTGACTAGGTGCCAAGCAGTAACGAGTGACCCCGTAGGAGGTGGGTGGCTATCTGGGCGTATTCCTTGCAACATTACCGTCTCGATTCCGTACTGGACCGCTCCTTTCCACCCAGACCATGCCCAAGAAGGCCAGTGACCGTGAGAGTGTTTGTCGTTGGGCATGATCCGTCGAGTGTGCACTGAGTCAAAGGTTGGCTGCCATAATAAGGAGAGATCTAGGTATCTTATCCACATGCCGAACCGAAAGGCATCCTTGGGATTGGTTCCGGGGGGTTCAATGGCCCTAGTTATCGCGTTCATCAGCGCCGTTGCTGCAGCAATGATATCCGAGTCGACGGTCAAGTGGCGATGGGTGTACTCTTCAATGGTCGTTTGGTGAGCTCTGAAATTCATCTGGTTGCTGACCTCTAAGGAGATAGAGATTTCAAATGATCTATGGTATCGCATGGGGTGAAAGGACCCTTTCAGCGTTTTGCTCTCTGCAACCAAGTCCTCACGCCAGAGATCCTTTTCGCACTGGAAATATAGTTGATGTTTGGTAAAAACTAGCCGACGGCTTGAAACCAGGGCCTCTTGGAATGTCCAGCCTCGCGTATCCCAGGTGGACTCGGCAACTGCCTCCCGAAGTGGTGGAAGCGGTATCGCAAGGTGAAGTCCTTGAACACATTCGATGTGCTGGTCAATTATTCGCGATCCGGCTCTTATCCCGGCGAGTCCGTCCCGGACGCTCATTCCGCTAGCAGCCACGATCACGAGCGCAGCCCGACCGTAGACCCGGTCCATCACAGCTATCTGAGCATCCTTGTCCTCCTGGCTGTCTTGAACAATACACAATGCATCAACCCACAAGTACCGCTCACCGATCAGACGAGTGACCTGGATAGCATCAACGATGGTCGCCGGTAGGAGGGATTCTTCGAGACCATAGGGACGGCTCCGTGATGTTGCATTCGCAGTCGTAGTGGAGTAGTCATCTGCGGGTCCTCCCCAGACGTAGCTGAGAGCCACGTATCGACAGTTTGGATCTGCTTGGACCAGGGCCATTCGCACGACGTCCACCATCCTGACGAACTCTGGCAACTCCTCATGCCCAACCTTCCACGATACGTTTCTGCATGCGTCCCCGTGCGCGTTTTCACAAAGATCGATCCACCCCTTTATCAGATGATGGTCCACCCTGTCCTCGACTCTGCGGCCATGGAGATCTTTCGACCTCCCGACCTTGCGGGAGTCTTCATTCAACAACTGTATCTCCAGGTTGAGAACAGCTCTGGCGGTTATGAGGGCGCTTGATATATCCAGAGGACGAGGAGAGGCATGGATACTCAAGCGATGTGCTTCCTTCTTCTTGTCGAGTTTAGGGACGAGACGGCCACACCCAGACGCAGACACGGCACAGCTGACACCCCGCACGTCGACATTGGGGAAATCGTCGAGACGCCAGCGGCGCCAGACGAGATCTGCGACGAGCCAGCAGAACGCACAGCGATGCCTCTTCTCGATCGTGTCTTGAAGAGTGCCGAGGGAAACCTTCCTGCCCTCGGGAAGCCCGTCGCGCAGCATTTTCTGAAAGTCCAACGCAGCGCATGTTGCACAGAGAATCGTACCAGAGGACGATGGGATGGGTGCACGCCTTGTGCCTATAGACTGGAATTGCTCTCGAAATCGTTCGATGATTCCGGACATTGTGCGCGACAATCGGGAGTAGGGATGAAGCTAACACGATATCAACCAACAGTAGGTAGCGAGCTGCGATAACAGTGGAGGAAGTCCCGCGTCACTGAAAAATCAAGTGAGATATATAGCTTTATATTCTCATAACCGCTCGCAATCTGATATCGCAATATAGGTTCTGCACCATCAATGTTTGTCACAGATTTTGTCCAAATCGACATTTGTGCGACTTCGAGCGCCTTTCAGTCACCGACCTAATGCCCAAGGCCCTGTTGGCGACATATTCTATGGCGAGTCTACTTCGTGGCTCCTTGCTCTCGGTGCTCATCGCGCACCTCTTTTATCACCTTTCCCCAGTCTCAGCTACATTGGCTCTCAGGCAAACGCTCCCCCAGTATGAGCTGGCCGCCCCTACCAGTGGCATATCGTCCGGCTCTGCAGTAGCTTTCCCACGAGGTATGATTTACTCCGATTTCAGATTAATATTAAAATTTAATCATGTAGCAGTACAAAATATATAATTTTACCAATATACAGCTGGGCGGGAGAGGCAAATGGATCGTACGGCCGGGCTAGCATACAGTCTGGTCCAGCGATGTGATAGGGCGGTGGAGGCATGGCCCTAGGGCCGTGCCGGTCAGGACTGGCAGCGAAAGTAGTGGTGGGTGGGTGGATGTGCACTGCTACGATGGCCTGACGGGACGGGGTGGATGGATGGTACGGCCATGCATGCGCACGGTCTGGGTCTGGTGGCGTGATTGCGCGAGGGCGGGGGTGGCAAGCGTGGTTGTACCGCGCTGACTTGATGAAACAGATGTAGCGCGGCCGCGCTGGCTTGGTAGTAGGACAAAACTGTCAGTAAGTACTAGATACTACTTTACGTACCGTCTACAGCTGGGCTGGCAGAATGTGGCGGTTGCTGCGTCGGTGGCAGTGGCTGAAGCTGGTGGTGACTAGGTGTTAGGACACGTCGGTGGTGGTGGATCGAGGTGGAGGCAGGTGAAGTATCGGGTGGAGCTCATGCGAGTCTTGCCTATGCTAACAGGTATGGTAAGATCTACCCACCAGGGCTAGCAATGCTGACAGTAGGCCACGCTAAAAGGGATCATGAAAGTTAGCGAGTGTTCAGTGCAGCTCACTGCTAGATCAGGCTGTCACCAGGCCGTGTCATCAACAAATAAGGTTCATGACTAGGCCCGTGGGATTCAGATAAGCGCTTAAAAATATTGTAATTATTGAGAATAGTTATGCTAACAAAATAAATCGAATGACAAGCTACTTTTCTCCTATTCATCGGTTTCGTTTTGTCAGTGAGTAGGGTACCAGGACATGAAGCCGGACATGCATGGGCAACGAGGCTATGGCCTGGGATCATGTGGGGGGTCACTGGAATCATAACAGCCAAACACATATATAAAATTTACTTAAGTAAACTTGAAATCACATTCCTGTATACAGAATTGATCTGTGCCCATAGGTCGACGTGTGAAGTCTATTCATCTTCGTTGCGCAGCAAAATAAATGCTGTTTTGGTCTTTTGGTGGATTTGAACAGGCAACGATGGTTACTGTGAATGCCCGTGAGATCCAAAACAGCTGTCCTTGTAAACACCCGGTGTGCTTCATGCCAATAATACGACACGTTTCCCCGCTCCGGCCTTCATCCAAGCAGATTCAACAACGATGCCGACGCCTACCCGTTCGCTGACCTGAGAGTCCTCGCGCATCCGCCGCACCGCCATCACGTGCAAAAAGCACCCAGAATACACTTTTCCCCACGTGCTCTCGTCATAAAGCCCATGGAGCCCGTCGCACCGGGAGAGGACGATGAACTCGAAAACGGTCGGAGATGGTGTCGATACCGGCAATATGATACGTCCAGTGTAACTCTGAGAATGCGTGTCATCCGAGGCAAGGAGAATATGAAAGACGGTGTGCGCTGTCGCCTTGCTCGGCTCTGCGAGGATGCTGTCGTCCGCTCTGACGACCTGGAAGCGCGCGCACTGGGTGCGAAAGATGAGCGTTCCTGCAGGGGCGGCGAAATCAAGAATCAGGTCGTTCGGATCGCTCTCGCATGGCGCGTACCGGTACGGTGGCTCGTTGGAGTCGTCAAGGACAAGCCAACTTTGTGGGATTCGACTGACGTTCAGTCGGACGATCGATCCATTCTCGTTGACTAGGTTCCAAGCAGTAACGAGCGACCCCGCAGGAAGGGGGTGAGGGTCAGCATACACTCCGTTGATCATCACTGTCTCGACTCCGTATTGGACTGCGCCTTTCCACCCAGACCATGCCCAGGAGGGCCAGGGAGAACGATCGCCATTGGGCATGATCCGTCGAGTGTGCACTGAATCAAAGGTAGGCTGCCACAGCAGGGAGAGATTTAGGTGTCCTATCCACATGCCGAACCGAAAGGCCTCTTTAGAATCAGTCCCGGGGGGTTCAACAGACCTAGTTATCGCATTCATCAACGCCGTTGCTGCGGCAATGATATCTGAGTCGATGGTCAAATGGCGATGAGTGTATTGTTCAATGGCTACTTCGTAAGCTTTGAAATTCATTCCCATGTTGAGTTGTGAGGCGATAGGGACGGAAACTGATCTGAAGTGTCGCATCGGTTGAAAGGTCCCTTTCGATGTTTTGCTCTCCGCAACCAAATCTTCGCACCAGACTTCTTCTTCACACTCGAAATACACCTGATGTTTGGTAAAGATCAATCGACGACTTGAAACCAGGGCCTCTTGGAACGTCCAACCTCGCGTATTCCAAGTAGAGCTGTCAGCTACCTCCGAGAGTGATGGAAGTGGTATCGCGAGGTGGAGTCCCTGAACGCATTCGATGTGCTGATCAGGTACCCGCGAGCCCGCCATCACGCCGGGAAGTCCGTCCCGGACGCTCGTCCCACCAGCAGCGACGATCACGACTGTAGCCCGACCATACACACAGTCCATCACGGCTATCTGTGCAGCCTTGTCCTCCTGGCTGTCCTGAACGATACACAATGCGTCAACCCACAAGTACCGCTCACCGATCAGACGAGTGACCTGGATGGTATCAACGATGGTCGCCGGTAGGAGGGACTCCTCGAGCCCATGGCGACAACTCCGTGATGTTACATTCGCAGTTGTAGTGGCATAGTCGTCTGCGGGTCCGCCCCAGACGTAGCTGAGAGCTACATATCGGCAGTTCCGATCTGCTTGGACCAGGGCCATTCGCACGACGTCCACCATCCTGACAAAATCTGGCAACTCTTCATGCCCAAACTTCCATCGGATGTTTCCGCACGCGTCCCCGTGCGCTTTTTCACAGAGATGGATCCACCCCTTTATCAGATGGGGGTCTACCTTGTCCTCAACTCTGCGACCATGGAGATCTTTCGACCTCCCGACTTTCCGGGAGTCTTCACTCAGTAGTTGTATATCCAGGAAGAGGGCAGCCCTGGCGGTTATGAGGGCGCTTGATATATCTAGAGGACGAGGGGAGGCGTGGATATTCAAACGGTGTGCTTCTTTCTTCTCG